>JXPQ01010448.1:29821-40785 GCA_001014675.1 Ephydra gracilis
AATCGGGTCCAAATGAAAAAGATTAAATAGACTACAATAGTATGTAGTATGTATGTTAATAACCTAATTATTTCCATTTATTTTTTAAAACGTATTGCAGTTATGTTATCTTACCTATACGCTATCACAATATACAAAATATTTAATATATATATTTTTATTTTTTCATTTAATTACATTTAATTAGCATGGAGTGGCAGTAGAAATTGTACGTGTTTTAGCTGATAGTCCTGCACCGGCATTAAGTAACATATTCTGTAATTCTGAAGAGCATAACCCAGCTGACATGGCAAGTTGAATTAGTTAATTGGCAATGAACCATAATAAACTCGTAAGTCATTTGCAGGTTATAACATTTGATTGCGATGCAATGCCAGTGATGCAAGTTAAAGCGTTTAGGCAAAAATCTGGTAAGGTGGAAACTTCTCATTATAAAGTTACTGTATCACGTTTCCGTGCTCGCATGGCTACATCGATAAATTATAATACTATTAAAGGAGAAATGCGTGTTGAAGGTTTCCCCGATGTAAGATATCGCAAATTGTATATGTATGTATATGTATTGTACTTTTATTTTATTTAAGATTCGAATTACAACGAACAGTGTTGGAGCTATTAAACCCATGGATCATGATGAACAACAACTGCAAGCTGTTTTAAGTGAGATACTCAGCAACGCACTCCGAGATACAGTCTATCCTGTAGACTTTTCGATGTACTCTACTTGTCCCAGAGCAGAAATTGAACCAGCAGAGTTCCCTGTAATATATCCAGTACATTATGATTCGTTAGCGGTGAGCGTAGAGAAAAATGATATATTGGCCTTATAGTTTCCTCGTATTCACTACTTTGTGACCATGACATCAATTCCTTTCTTTTTCAATAGTTTTGCAACATACAATTTTTACAGTCACAACCTATGCAAACATGCAGGATGTATATGAAAGAACTCATACTTTGCCTCACACACATCCAAAGAATATATCATTTCGTAATAAATTTGTCAATAACCATTTTAATATGGCTGAAAATATTTTAAACCTTAATTTTCACAAATGTAGAGCAACTAGTAATTGATCATTATGGTGATTTTGCCGAGAAGTACTTTTAACAACAACCACTACAAATTGCTACAAATAATTAAATTAAAAAAATTGTATGTTAAAAATAATTTAATCATACTGGCAACATGACACTTTCAGATGAATGTGCCCATGATGTTTTTCCAAGTATTTTCTTTAGAAAAATTAACAGTAATTAAACACCTAATTACATCTTAAAAAAAATTGTGAAAACTTTTCCTCTTTGTGATTATTTAAACAACATAAAAACGCCAATTTATCTCTACACTCGCATGCAAAGATCATATTCAAAAATTCTCCTTTCAATAATGAATTAAAACCACAAATAACTTTAAATACCGTTTTTTGTTATTTGTCTGTGTTTTTCATATCCAAATGCTGTTCCTTTAACAATGAAATTCGTCTATGACATGATAAAAAGATATAAGAATAATTTTTTTAAAAAAGCGATTGTAGTGATTAAATAAAAGAAAATGTATATTCTATTTAATTTCATTGCAGGGAATTCAACAATATTACTATCGTTTTTAATTTTAACTAAAAAAGTCATTTTCCATTCAGCAAATTATCTTTTTTAATGTGTTAATTTCATTATTTCACTAGTCTACATATTGACGAATTTCATACGTGTTAACGGAACAATATTTTTTATGTATTTGTTAATCACAATCGTTACTATCATTATCATATTTTAAAATAGCAAAATATGGAGAGAATGAATACAAATCAGCAGTCTTCAAATCAACAAATGATATCCGGTCGTCGCCTTTTGGTAAAGATTGTTAAGGGTGAAGGTTTAAAAGATGCCAAAGAACCGTTCGTGATTGTTGAAATGGATGAACCAGCCCAAAAAAATCAAACTGTTTCTCAACAAGGCAATAACCCTTATTGGGATGAGCATTTTCTTTTGTATGTATGAAGTATATCAACAAACTAAGCAAGTGAAGATTAAGAATGCATTTAAATTATAATGACAGTGAACTGAGTCCGCAATCAGCAGAAATTCTATTCGAGGTTTATGACCGGTCTATTAATGGAACAATAGAATCGCAAAAGTTTTTAGGGCTTGGACTTGTTGGTATCGACGAACTGGCAGCCGGGCCAGCATCCACACAAATATTAACACTTCAGCCTAGGCCGTACGAAACACAAACCGTAAATGGAACTATTACAATTGACTTCGTTTTTATTGAGGGAGCGGAGGTTCCACTTGATCCGAGGCCTTCAAAAATTAAAGAGGCATTGCGTATTAGCGCCCCAATGATAAACGAGCACATTCGAAATGGTTCTGATTTAGCTGATGCAGCAGTTCGAGCCCTCCAAGATGGGGCGTTAACATCCAGTGGCAATCCAAACAAAAGTACATTAATTATTCATAGTGTTCAACGGGTAAATATTAAATAAAATGAACCAATTTTTGCGATAGTTATAAATTGTTTAATGTCGGTACTTCAAATTTTATAAAACTTTATTGGAATCAATAACGTATTTAAAAGAACCCTTATGTGCCTTGTTCGAGAAAAGGCTAACACCTGTATAATAGCTGTCATTATCAAATTCAACCGAAAATAAATGTCTCATATAGACAACTTAAAAAAAAAAAATTCTTATACAATTTGAATCAATGAAATGTCATAATTCGCCAGTTCTTCGATTAGCACGGAACTGCAATTTCACTCTTACTCTTTTACACGCTTTTTAAATCAACCAACAATTTATTGTTGCTATAATAATGTAAAATGTCCAACATCTAAATGAAAAAATTCAGTTCTTACATCCAAATAAAACTTTATTGTCATCCTTAATATTAAGAAACAATGTCTACGTTTGGGGCTCTCTATATTACAAAAATTTTCGCAAATATGTCGTGAAAATTAGTTGACCATTATTTTACGTATTGAAATGGGTTTATCAATTCCTGGAATATAAATGTTCAGTACATTACGTAACGAGACCTATCTTCCATAATCTCTTAGTGAGAAACAATTTCTTAAGATAAATTTGTTACGCTTATCAGGTGTAAAATTATTTTTTATCTTTCAAATTTCGCAATACTTACAACGTTATTGAACTCTAGAAAATACGGTAATACATATTTTCTCTTTCCATTTCTCATTTCATGTGCATGAACTTCATAACGTGTCATTGATGATCAATTAAAGCATCAAAACAACCCAAATGCATTCAAGGTAAATTATTCATATAAAATAGGTCTAATGAGTAGTTTTTTTTCATTAAATTTTCGAGTCGTTTGTGTTTACATTACAATTAAGTTAATAACACTTTAACACTAACTTTTAAAAAATTAATTGCTTGAATTACGATGTATGTATGTATAAAGTGTTTATAACCAGAATTACTTTACTATTAACAATCAACTGCTTTAATAACAAATATGCTCAGGTGAAATTAAATAGAGACGGTCAAATAGAAGTTAAGGAGAGTCACGAACAACTTAAATATAGCACATCTGACTCACTAAAAAATCGTAGCGCTACGGAGTCAATAACGGCGAGTGCGAATACTACTGCTGAACTTGATCAAATGCAATTATCGCCAGATATCAACCAAAGCACAAGTGCAATAGAGACATTGCTAAAGAATAATACGTCAACAGGTAATGATATTAATCCAGCCGAGGACGATGAAAATGAGGTAAATTTCAAACCAATTACAATTTTTTTATTTGCTTTTCTCATTAAAATACACAAATTCATAAATTTAAAGTAGATTAATAGCATGGTCTTTAATTGTTTAAATTGTCTTTTAATATTACGTTTAGCGGCAAAGAGTATGGGTGATTTAAACGCTTACCCAAGTTTTGCAATAAAGTTAAATGCAAATAACATTTCTCAATAAAATTTTCCGATTAATTGAATTTATATGTGCCATCGTAATTGTGATGAAATATACCATATTACAGTGATAATCCAACTCCAGAGTGGCATATGTCATTTTCAATCAATTACCCGTAAAAAAGAATGTATTCCTATAACGACAATGCGTTTTATTTCGAGCTAAATGGCGTACGTAACAGTTAAGTTCAGTAATCTTTACAATTAAGCAAATTCATTTCTTCTTGTTTTTTACACAGCCTCATTAAAAATATTTTGAAGTATACATACCTGTTATTATTTCCAATATTACTTATGCCATGATATTAATATTTTCATGAAACGCTTGATATATGCATTTTTTTAAATGATGTCCTTGCATTTCCTTTCATCTTTTAATGTGTCTAAGTTACCCCTTTGTTGCCGACTACGGGTTCTACTTATGTTAAGGCACTGAAATTGTATCTAACCATTGCCAAAAATAAATTGTTTAAGATTTTTAAAGTCAACCACGTTCAATTCACAAGTTTTACTTCTTAAAGTAAAACCGCGGGAAATATCTTTTATACTATATATAGACAAGACTGATCCTAAATTGCTCGTAGGCTATAAATAACCAATCACCACTTTTTCCCTCTTAAGGAAGCGATATCAATGCCTCTCAAGAAACTATTGAGCTGAAAAATTCGTATGCTAACATACTAAAAACAATTTATTAGATAAGTTTTGATTTTATTATCTTATCTTCTGATCTTATTTATGTTAAGCCTCAAAATTGGACGATTTCGTCGTCATCCGCTATAAATTTGTTAAGCCAAATTCTATTCTAATTCCCTTATAACGGTAAGTCATAGTCGTCGTGGTTTTCACTTTTCAAGATAATTGATGAATATAACACCATGGTATAACTTTGACCACAGACGGCGTAGTCTTTGCACGGTTTGGAGTTGGTTTACCAAGTACAGGCACTTCCGATGACGATTGTTTCGATTGCGGTGTGAAATTATCATTCATCGTGAAATATCGACGCATAAATTCGGGTTCGCTTTAGTTGAAGAGCTGTAAACACTACACAGCATAATCAATTCTTTATTACTTTTATTCGACTGTGCGCTTGCAGTGCATTTATTTTGAACAGAGCTTTCGCATACATAAATATTCATCCACGATATGTCCAGTACGTTCCTTTGATCTCTTTACAGTTTCAGCTGTATAGATAACATTCACTTTGCGGTTATCCAAAATTATGTGTCTTTTACTCTACCAACTTTTCATCGTAATTGTTAACTATAATACGCCGCAAATACATTCGGTTCTGGGAAATCGGTTTTGTCAACGCTCTTTGCTGTCCAAAATTTAACATTTTTCAGTGTCATATTTTTTAAACCCAGTGAATACACTATTGTTAACCTCTTTCAGTGCAAGTATTAAAATATATCCCGATGTGATCAGCATGACCACAAGAATTGAGTTCGCCATGTCCGTCCGTTTCCAAAAAACAGAAATAACGGCATAGCTAGATTATCGAAATTTGATGCACATATTCTTTGAAAAAAGTTTGGCTTCCTTTTGAAATTGGTCAAAATCCGATCATTACTTCAGAAACCTCTAGTACACCTATTTTTACACATTTTTAATAAAATGACAGCCTTGAGCTTACTGCAGCCGTTAGGATTAATATTTTTCAATGAATTTTGAAAGTTAAGCGGAAAATTAAAACACGTAACCGTGCTCCAAAAATGGACGTGACTGAATAAAAATCAGACATAGACCTATAAAGTCCCAAAGGAGGCTTTATGCAGAATTACCGACAATTATCACTTTAATCGTAACAAACATAAATTTAATCAAGTAGTGTATCAAAAAAAAGGCTAGATTGGATGAAAATTAGAGGTACCTCCAGTACACCTATGTGGTCTCAATTGAGGCTTTAATGCTGAATTATGCACAATTATCTTATCAATTGAATGCAATTTCAGTATTGAGTGAATATGAGTATAATCAATATGTGTACCAAATTTGGGTGTGATTGCATGAAAATCAGATGGTCGTCCAGTTCACCTATGTAGTATCAATACAGGCTTGACTGCTTAATCATGCAAAGGTTACAGTCATGCATTAAATTTCAGTATTAAGTGAACAAATATAATTAATGTACGGACTATTGATTCATTGAATTCAGACGCCTATGTAATCCACAAGAAGGGAGTACAAAAATTTGTAATAATTAATGAAATTAATCCAAAGTAAGTTAATGTAATATGTTTGCTCGTTTGTTGTTCAATTATCGAGCGACGTGTATTATACTGTCGTCTTAAGCTGACTGTAACCTTTTTAGTTATTTTGATTACCTTTGATAGTTTAAAGCATTAAGTAAAAAAAAAATGATCAAAAATTTGCGTGATTTGGTGGGTTGGGAATTTTTTCAAGAATGTTTATTGCAGCATCCGGTTCAAGAGGAATATATGTAGTTATGTTTTATGTTTAACCACAGTACACATAGAAACCATAACAATATCCGCAAGAGCCTACTATCATCCAGACATCGTATCCAAATCGTGCGAGGTTTCTTCTCATGAATCGCAGCGTAGTATAGTTCCGCATCAGATACATTAATATTAAATTTTTTATATCATGTTCATTAATATTCGAACTTTATGCATTTTATCAGTGGAATTGACATGCACTCTGCTGAGTGCATATATTATTTGAATTTTAGTTTCGTTAACTACACATTTGTTCAAGATCTTCGACATCTTCCCTTCTTTCTTGAATCATCCTTGTTTGTGTGTGCCAATAAAATAGTTTGATCACAAACTTATTTAATTATTCCGTCATTAGAGGACAAAGAGCATTCCTGAGGGAATTTAGTGTTATGTTACTGTACCGCCATATACCAATGTAAATAATTGGATTTGGCAGCTATTTCAGCATAACGTGTTTCGGAATTTTTTTGTCGAATTGTCACCGTTGACGAAACCTGAATTCATCATTACACACCAGAAACTAACAAACAATCAAAATACACAATCTGTTCCAAAAAAGCGAAGAAGCTCCCATTGGCTGGAAAGGTGATGGTAACGATTTCTTGGGATGCCTCATGGATTTGTTAAAAAAGCAAGACGGTATTTGAACAATGCTACTAACGGCCCAGCACATTCATCCGGAGTTTTCGCTGCCACACTGATTCATTTTCCAGAGTTCGACAAATCAATAAATTTGGAGCGGTTAAAAAATGGCTGGTACCGTGGGAGAAGAAGAAAATTAAAAATAAATTTTGAAATTAATGGCGTCTTCATTACTACGATTTTAAAGATTTAGAAAAAAATATTAGTAATTTTGAAATGTTTGGATACTTGTTACTCTTCCTTCTAACAAATTTTCTTGTATTGCTGTGCCATTGCAAATTACTGAATGGAATTTTTTTTCTTTTGGACGCGTGCCAGGGGGATATAAAGGAAAAAGGGTAAACATTTTAAAAACACTTTAGCTTTTCTTGAAGCCAGCTAGTCCAATTGTACATTTTTTCCGCGTGAAATTTCATTACAGAAAGAGTCCGTAACCGAATTAAAAATGTTTGCGTCACATTAATTTATTAGATGCTACTTAATTAATAGGCTTCCAAACTGTCAACAGAATTTTAAAAGTTCAAACGAACTTCCCTGCGCCTTATATCGTCAACTATACAGATGGCGAATTGTTTGGGAACACATGAAGCGAAATTCTGTAATCAAACTGTTAACATTAAAGCTTTATTAATTAATGGCAAACGGTTTTCGATTTTCGAAGTAGTAGTTAAGAATGCTACGATGGAGAAATCTACTTATCAAGTGTGACTTTGGCCGAAAACCCTGTTTTCCACAAAATGTTTAATTCAAATTCAAGAAAGAACTCATAATGTTTCTCGTTTAAGAACAAAGAACAAACGGAAAGCAAATAATAATTGTCCCAAATTTTAATGTTTACCGCTATGGTGCAGCCTGTTTGTATGTTAACAAAAATATTAGCACAAATTATGTTCGTAAGAAAAATGTATTAATCGAGTTAAAAAAACTAAGGCAATAAAAATTAATTAAATGCATGCATGTATAACAAATGTATTAAAATTTAAACTGTCAATTAATGTATATATAATCTTAAAGTGTATAGATTCAAATGATTTTCTTAATATGTTTTAGTATGGCGAGCCTAATGCAGCATCTTCTCCAAATGGGCTACACAACAACTTTCACCCATACGGTACCGAGAATAATCGCAATGGAAATTTTTTGACTAACACATCAAACAGTTTACCACGTAATGGTACCGAAGCACTAACGGCGGAACGTAGCAATCAATTGGAAGATCGTGGTAGAAGCAAAAAACGTAATTTCTTTGGCACTTTAAAAAAACGATTAAGTAGATCCAAAACACGCACACACTCAGCTGATCGTGATGCTATTGCTCTAAACAATAACAATGCCACAACCCCAACTGGAACTCTCAATGGTGATTCCCGTTCCTTGTCAGTCGATCGCGCTGTAATGTCTAAAACTAATTCAATTGGTAATAACACACTGCTTTCATTTCAAAATTATACTATTAATATCAATCTCACTTGTAATCACCTACAAAATTTGGGTATATTTTAAACAATAATTAAAAGTATGATAATATCCCTATGTAATGGTTGAATAAGGATTTGGTACATAACTAGGTTTCTTAAAAATTGTCCTAATGTTTAGACAATTTTTTTATTTATTTTAAATCTTCATCAAAAATACGTAAAATAACATAGTTTTGTGGAATTAAAAAGGTTTCATACTTATTTTATTTTTAAACAAGAAAACTAGCAATCAATGTATGGAAATGTATTTAAGTTAAGAGGAACTCCAAGAAAAATATTCAAAAATTGTTTATTTATGAAAAATTTTGCTGTTACATAAACACTTGTTTGCCGTCCTCGTTCCGTTTAATTCTGCTCGTCTTGATTTAATCTTACTTAGTTTATTGAGCTCTCCCGCTAGTTGAATGCAGTAATATTACTTTTGATGGAATTTTAATGCATTGCGGTTAAACTTTGCGTACTTTTGTTAATTCCTTGGAATTTGGTGCAATACCTAGTAAAGTTCAAGCATAAATTATGCAGCTGTTTCAGCCTTTTCTCAATAAAAATTTCAGTGCACATATTCAATGGACGTAAAAAGTTCTCTACACATAAAACTCATTTGGTTTTAAGTTTTAATGGCAATTTATTTCAATATGCCGGAGAAATATAATTATTTTACAACTTAAAAACCTTGAAAGAACAAAAAATTTGCCGGAAGCATCCAAGTAGCCGAAGTTTTGCATGTATTTGAAAAATTCCATTAAAGTACTTGTTCTGTGCTTCATATTAAATGAATAAAACTTTTCTTGCGCACATATTAAAACAAAATAAAACTTAAGCTTTCATGTAAAATATTTAGCTATTTCATATGATTTATATGCATTAGAATTCCAAACGAATCTCGATTTATAAAAAATATCGTTTACAAGCTTGTTTTGGAATACATATAGTATTGGCAGTTTCGAAATTTAATAATTGGCATCAATATTATTATGTTGTTTAATTTTCATATTTTAATTTACACTAATAATTTTTAGAAATTAGATGCACACAGTTGTTGAAATAATACCTATAAAATGAGACATTGCAATTTTATATGTCCCAAAAAATCTTATTCATAAATCTAATATTTTTAAGGCCTGGACTTCTTGGTCTTGACTGCAGATGATTAGTTTTTTTTTTCGAGGGCGGGGAGGAAAAAATGTCTGACACATCGTCAGGTGTGTCATCACATCACCTGGTATTTGGGTCTGGCACCCACACACAAAAACCTCCCCTCCCCTCTCCTAGCCATAATATATGCAATTAACAATATTTAACAATTTTTATACGACGACTATATAGGAGAAAATAAGAGTAAAAGTTACCAGCTGGTTTTCAAACCCCAATAAGCGAATAAAAAATCTGTAGTCTAATTACGAGATTGAAGCTCGTAGTACCCAAGGCGTGGTTTAAATTTATTAAAATAAGCTGAAGTTTAACAACGATATGCAGCACAATAAGTGGAAGTAGAATCAGAAACAAGAAAGATTAGATTTTACGTGAAAACATAAATTTAAGTCAAAATGATATTTAATTTCGATTACTGTGATAGAGAGAAAATACTTGGGCTAAATACAAAAAATCTGAAGTTCTCACAGATTTTCTGTACAGCAAAAATTACCAAATCACGAAATAAATTTAAAAATTAATCCACATTACTTATGTTCACATATTTATTTGCTTAACAAAAAATAATTTGCAGCATTCAGATAGTCCTCAGTGCAGTAAATATGAGTTCGAACACATTCATCGAACATAGTTCAGAACAGAAAAAGCCCTCAACTAATCCAAACTAGTATACAATAACGTGGAGATAAGAATCACTGATTAAAATAATTAAAACAAGAGTATATTTTTTAAGTTAGCTGAAGAGAAAAATAATTTTGTAAATATAAATACTTACTGCTATTCAAAACAATTTTGAATAAGCGTGCATTATCATCAACAAATTTGAAACAGAAACGTAATGCCATTCTGTATACAACAAACTTGCAAACCGTAATCGTATTATTAGTAGTGCACAAAAACATTTAGTTGGAGTATTCATAAAAATAATTACTGCACATATAATTATTTCGCTAGGTATATATATACACATACTTCAATTGAAATTTTACACTTAATTTTTGCTTTATTATTATACTTTCGCTCTTTGGAAGGTCCCACTTGTCGTATATGTGCTTAACAAACAAAAAATTTACACGTGTGTGTATATAATCTTTGTTTCTTGTGTTCGTGATATCGTATAAATATAATGNTAATCTTTGTTTCTTGTGTTCGTGATATCGTATAAATATAATGTAAAATTTTTTCTGAACCATTTTAACAGAGGGAGCTCATATAAAAAATATTTTTTTTTTTAGGGTAGGGTTTTCCCGTTTTTATTAATTTTTTTTTTTTATTCAATATTCATTCATT
>JXPQ01010484.1:38456-49946 GCA_001014675.1 Ephydra gracilis
CGGTGTTAACCGTATCCTGGTGCCCTTACATATATTCTTAAGCGATGTGGTCCAATATTTTACAAAAATGACTTTAAAATTGACGGGGTGAGAGCCGAATTTCTACCTGGCCATCTTTAAAAATAAGCATGTCCTATATAACGAGAAGTATCTGATTCTAACCCTATTCATTTCGGTATAAAAATGTGTCTTCAATTCTAGAACTGTCTTAATCTGCGAGTCTTGTGCGTATTATTCATTCTACTAATCTTCTCTAATTTCATTTCGTTATAATTCGTACATTGTTAACATGAGTCTAGATGTTACCGATACCAGATCCTTATTAAAGTTTCAAGCTTGAGAGTCGGACGAGCATTCCAAATTAATACCCTTGATACCATATGATGTACACTATGCACGCAACATGGACACATTGTTTCTTCAATATATATGCTTCCACAACAACCTCATTGCAGCGAATAGACTACTTCACCGATGACGGGGATGGTGCGATTGGAATCACAGTATAAAGTATATACTATAATGTATCTGGTACCACTGCACCAGACCAATGCTCTGATAGAGCCACGTCACATGTGTTGGTCTCGGCCTGGGCATTAGTCTACGTATGCAGCGACTATAAGCGATATCGGGTACATTGCTAAAATAAAAACCCTTTTACTCTTGTTCATGGCGACCGCAATCCAGGGAGAAAAGTATGTAACATCCAAAAACGTAGAAGCACCCTTATTATTGTATAGAATGCCTTTAATTGTTCCATTTTTAGAGAGCCTGAAATCTGTTTTCAACTTAATTTACCTTCTTCTTTTGTTTTGGAGAGCAGTAAACCATTTTAATGCGGAAGATTACGTGTTGCACGATTAAGTTTAAGATGTGACATGTTACTCTTTGGTTCTTACTTTCTTACTCGTTAAAAATGCTCTCCGTGCTTTTTGGCATTGAGCCGTGACGGTTTGTGCCCAGTTTAGTATACTACTTGGGTGTTCTGGATAGGATAGCAGAATTGTCTGTCTCAAAATTCAAATTTGCGCAATTTTAGACACAATCGTTCTTAAAGTCCGTTCTGAACACCACTGGAGATTACTTTCATGTTATATTTTGTACCTAACGATTTGCCAGGTCAAAACTAGATCTACGAAGATTGCGAGGTCTTCTGCTTACGCGTCGATCTTGCATTCATATTTGTTCAGCAGTACTATTCCTTAGCAGAAGAGATAGAACTCCAACTTGTGGGGTGCCTTTCATCCCTTTCCTCATCATATTGACGATGATGTGATGCCCAATTCAGAGCTGATTTCCTTATTTCGCAGAAATAAATTCTGAGGGAAGGATCGATAGTGCTGCACAATTTCAGGCAAAACCAATGAGTGAAGCACACTGCAATGCAAAGGTCAAACGTTCACGTTTTTTGTCTATATATTTCACCAAGTCATCCAAAGTACTTGCAATATACTAATTAAAAATTAAAATTTTACCTCCAATAGAATTTCAATAATTCAACCGCAAGATCAAAGTTAAGTTCTACATGTAAATTTTAATTGATTAAAAGAAGCTTGGTAGTTGTTTGGAGGAAATCTTAAGACATTTCTTTGATGATAATTGGACATAACGGTCTACTTTGTAAGTCTTTGATAATATTTATTTGAAGTGCACTTCAAATTGTCCTATTGAAATTTTCTGAATTTCCCAGATTAAAATTAAAATTTAAAAATAAGCCAAACTTATTACAATAATATCAAATGTACTATTGGTTATTTTATATACCGCATGTACCTACTGAGACCAGAACCCAGTCTGTGGTCATTGCGCAATTTTCCTCACCCAGTCAACATCCCACAAAACTGCTCAAGACTGCTAAATTTTCCAAAAATCAATTTAGATATATAATTGTGAATTTATGAATATTTCTTAATTCCGTGTACTTAGTTTAGGTAGCACCTTTCATCGTGTTTATGCCAGATATGCCAAGAAGTTTGGCATATACCTTATCATTTCCCTCTGGCATTTTCTGCTTTGATGGTTTCCATTTCCAACTCTTGTTTCCGTGACGATATTGACTTGCCGATTTCATTCATTTGATTGGGAGTTGTTTGAGAATCGACTTAGTTGTCCGAAATGGAATGTCTGCATGTTTGGAACCTCTCTATACCTATAGGGGACTAATTCTGCGAGCATATCTCGTTCAGATACGGCAATCAATAATTGTCTTAGGTTTGCTTGATTTTGATTCTAATAATTTTATTCTGGCCCACTTAAACAGTCTTCACGGACGATTGCCATCATTTTCACTCGATAAGCACTAAAAAAGTTGGTACACTTTCCAGAATACTTGATACAAAGTACAGGGAAACATATTTCTACTCTTTCTTTCCATTTGGTTTTGCTTAGCTATATATTAACAAGTAGTTCACGGCAATTGGAATGACTTTGTTTTCATTTTTCCCCAACCCGGAATTTAATTGATTTTGAAGGCTTGATTGTAATACAACTCCTTTTGATAAAAATATGCCTCACTAAATGTATATATTTGCTACTTTGGCCAATATCACTGAGATCACATTTTTTGCACCATCCTACGAGGTTGCATAAGTGCATAATGCATGCATAAGTTCATAATGTGTTTTTTGAAAGTTGTGCGAAAAAACAACATTTATGATTTTCGACTACCGTTAGTCCCATGCAATTTAATAAAATTAATATTTTGAGTTAATTAAAATTACTTTTATTAAATATGAGTTAATGCGCTTTTTTTAAATTATAGAAATAAATGTAGCTTTGAATACTAACGACGGCGCTAATAAGATAAATAACTCTCCTATTGGCGTAATGTATTTAGGCAAATTAGAAAGGAAATTAATTTGGAAAATTTATTGAAATATTTAAAAAAATATTTGCGTTCGCTGATTTGTCCATTTGATGATGCGCTTAGTTTTCATCGACTTCAGCTTCTTGTTCTTCGTCGAATTCAGCATCTTCATCGGCAGTGGCTTCTTGGTATTGTTGATATTCGGATACCAAATCGTTCATGTTGCTCTCAGCTTCAGTGAATTCCATTTCGTCCATACCTTCGCCGGTGTACCAATGCAAGAAAGCCTTACGACGGAACATAGCTGTAAATTGTTCCGAAATACGCTTGAACAGCTCTTGAATTGCGGTCGAGTTGCCAATGAATGTGGCAGACATCTTCAGACCACGTGGTGGAATGTCACAAACGGCAGTCTTTACGTTATTTGGAATCCATTCGACGAAGTATGAGCTGTTCTTGTTCTGTATATTGAGCATTTGTTCGTCAACTTCCTTCATCGACATGCGGCCACGGAAAATGGCTGCAACTGTCAGATAACGTCCGTGCCGGGGATCGCAAGCGGCCATCATGTTTTTCGCATCGAACATTTGTTGTGTCAGCTCGGGTACGGTCAGTGCGCGGTATTGCTGAGATCCACGTGATGTGAGTGGAGCGAAGCCAGGCATAAAGAAGTGCAGACGTGGGAATGGTACCATGTTGACAGCCAATTTACGTAAATCAGCATTCAGCTGGCCGGGGAAACGCAGACATGTGGTGACACCAGACATAGTCAACGAAACTAAATGATTCAAATCACCATATGTGGGTGTGGACAATTTCAATGTGCGGAAACAGATGTCGTACAGAGCTTCGTTATCAATGCAGTATGTCTCGTCGGTATTTTCGACCAATTGATGCACGGACAGTGTGGCGTTATAGGGTTCGACAACGGTATCTGAGACTTTTGGTGATGGTACAACTGAGTATGTGTTCATTATTCTGTCGGGATATTCTTCGCGAATTTTCGAAATAAGAAGTGTGCCCATGCCAGATCCAGTACCGCCGCCCAATGAGTGTGTCAATTGGAAACCTTGTAAGCAGTCGCATGACTCGGCTTCCTTGCGTACAACATCGAGTACAGAATCAACTAATTCAGCGCCTTCTGTGTAATGGCCCTTGGCCCAATTGTTGCCGGCACCGGACTGGCCGAACACGAAGTTATCGGGGCGGAAGATCTGACCAAATGGACCAGAACGTACGGAGTCCATGGTGCCTGGTTCGAGATCAACCAAAATGGCGCGTGGTACATATTTGCCACCGTTCGCTTCATTGTAATACACATTGATGCGCTCCAGTTGCAAATCACTATCGCCATGATAAGCGCCAGTTGCGTCAATGCCGTGCTCATCAGAGATAATCTCCCAAAACTATAAAGAAAAACGAAAATAACAAAAGTTTTATTAAAATACTTTGAAGAGCCAGATCAGCGATATAAAGTAGTTCTTTAAAAAAAAATGTGTTCCATAACATGTGCTCGGTAGACCACAGCATGTAAATAAAGAAAATCAATATAAAGCAAGCCAGTAATTGAATTGGCGGTCAATAAACCCAGAGCGGCTAGTAGCTGTATGTAGGACACTGAAGTTAGTTAAGTGGAAAATAGCAAAACTACTGTGCGACTGTGGAAACGAACAATTCTGCTGCATTTCGAATGCATTGCCTTGATATTGTTAGTGTTTCATATTATTGCCATTGCCTGGCTATTTGTCAGACATTTAATTGCCAAACGGAGCGAGTAGAAGAATAAATATTTAAAAACAAAAATAAAATAAATATTTTTGCATGAATTTATATTGGATAACTATGGACGAGTTTGACGATTATCATCATCAAGCCAAAGAAGGGAGCACCGACTATGTTGGTAAATGGTGCTTTATTTGGATAGCGCTGACGTCATCGCCGGCACTTACAGCAAAATAAGTAATTGAGAAGTTTGCACTTAAAAAAATACCAGCAAGCAACTACCAGAACGTGCGATGACAAGCGCACACAACACAGACACAGCAAGTTGTACTGTGAAGTAGGCTGGCAGACATTAATTTAGCACAAATTGTTAAACAAGCCAACACCCATGTCATAACGAACAAAAAGTTAAGCACGCTTTACCCTCACCTTTATGAACTCCTTCTACAACATGACGTACAACAATTAATATATAAACAAAATAATAATGAAGAAAAAAACTCTAGACTATTGAGGGTGTATACATGACGCATGCAATGCTGTGTGCCATGACATAACTATAAGCCAGTCAACCAACAATTCATTATCGGTTTTGCCTTGTTTTTTTAAGTATGAGTTGTTTGACGGTGCTGTAGGCAGTATTTGTGATTGCCATATTTGTATACAAGAATGGATACCAATTTTATGGCGAAGTGATGCCATTGCACATAAAATTAAATGAACCAATACACAATAAAAAAATAATGTAAAATGATATGCGTTTTCAGTTCAATAACTTTGATTATTGATTCAAATGGTCTGGAAAGTATATAAAATGAGAAAACTACAGTCCACGTTTGAATATCCAGAACATATATACCTCAACTTAATTCTTCCCCAATGCATACTAATATAACAGTGGATATGAAAAGTTCCGAGGCCAGCGGACAGATGGCGCGAGTAGTATTAAATCCATATGATTATTACTTTTGTTTGGAGAATAGAGCATTTTAAGTGAAAAAAGTTTTGTTACCTGCAAGAAAATCCTTTAAAAATTAATTCGTTATTTAATTAAGCTTTGCTTTTTGGTGAAAAAATTACTGCTGAAACCAAGTCTTGGGTTCATAAACATTTTTAGGACCTTGCACAAGGAAAATCAACCATTGAAAAGTGGTTTGCTAAGTTTAGAGCAAGCAAAATTAGTACAAACGACAATCACACAGTGGACGAACAAGAGGCTGCGACTGACAAAAACATCAAAAAAGCCTACTAAATAATTTTGGCTGACCGCAAATTGCAGTTGATTTAGATAGCTGAGGCTGCAAAGATATCAAAAGAAAGTGCTGAACATACCATACATGAATATTATGGTATGCGAAAGCTCTTTAAAGTGGATGTCACGTGAGGTAATCGACCCAAAAGAACAACGAATTTTGATTCTGAGCAGAGTTTGAAGGTCTTCAACTATAACAATCCCAAAATTATTAGACAATATGTTTCGAAAGATGAAAGATAGCTTCATCATTTCACAGCAGAACCGTCAGTTAAGTGGACTGCCTGTGGCGCACCAACTTTAAGGCGTGCAACGACAAAACAGTCGACTAGCGACCTTATGATATCAATGTGTTATATTCATTTTATTAATTATCCTCCAAAGAACAATACCGCCTTCAGTAATAATTAAACAGAGTTATTAACGCGTTTGAAGGACGAAATCGCAGAAAAACAGTTCCATTTGAAGAAAAATAAATAAAATAACTCATCAGGATAATTCAGCGTATTACAAATTAATGAAAAAAAATGGCACAATTACTTGAATTGGGATTCGACTGACTTCTGCAACCATCGTATTCTCCAGGTCTGGCAACCAGAAACTGTTTCCGTTGCTCAGACCCCAAGAGATGGATAGAATTTCTGCGCAGATGAAGATGAAGATAACCGTAACTGGGGCATATTTTGAGGCTAAATAAAAATCGTACTACAAAAATGGGGAAGAAAATTGCCTTCCCGATATAACTGCTATACCGCACTCGAAGGCAGCTATATTGAAAATATATATAAAATCAAATTATATCAAAAACTACTTTTTTCCTGTTAACCTGCGAATTGTCGTCAATTCCGCTAGTTTCGACGCTATTAATAATAGCACAATATATATTCATAAAATTTTTTGATAAATTTTACAGAAGGCAGGTGCATTTATGATATTCGATATGAGTCTGACATGTTCGGGAGGTGCCCTTGGTAGAATTTCCATTTATTATTCAAAGATTTATCTTACAGATCTTTGCGTTAAAAAAAAAAAAATTCAATTTTAGGAGTGGTGTTTCATATCTTTGTTATAGTAAAGACAGATTTTCATTCAGGTAAAACTAAGAACTTGTACGATTTTCTAATATATGTTGTGTCTTAATTAGTTCAAAACGAGAGACCACTAAAAACAGTAAAAAAATTTCAAAGCACTCGGAAGTGGCCGAGAATAGCTAAATTTAAAGTTTTCTTTAAGCAGTTAAAAGTTCGGTGTTAGTTCTGCAAAATCCAAAACTGATTAGATCTTCGCATTGATGCGTATCTGTACTGAAAACTTGAAAACTCGATAGTGAAGAAATACTTAAGAAAGCAGTTGAGAGCTTCAGCTTTTGCAGAAACATCTAAAAATATATACTTCATCGAAGTTGCTTTTACTCGCATTATTACCGGCACCTGCGGATGGTATAGTTTCTTCACATTACTCTGAAACTAAAACCATTGCTGGAATGGCATCATTGGGGTCATAATTTTTCTCCAAAGATGTCGTTCAAAATTACCATAAACTCGTCAAAAAGCATTTTCGATTGCAAGCCATGACTAGAAAACTTGCATTATTGCGTTTATCGATTTTCAATGAAAAAAAAAAAAATCTCAAATTTCACAAATAAAAACAAAAATTCTCTCTTTCCTCTTTACAGTGCTGGAGTACATGGATGGCGCTACATAATTACTAACATTGTACTGCTTAATCTAAGAAATTATACCCATGACATGACTTGAAAAATAAGGTACCAAATCATCGTGTTAATATTCCTGCCTTGCGAAAATACGGGTTGTAATTACTGAAATTTTTATTTTTCCTTTCGTTTTATTTTAACACAATTTAAAACTCCGCAAATTACTTGCACTATATGCCCAAGGTTGATTCAAAAGCCATGTCAGTTACTTCCAGGAACATCAAAATTCAGTGTCAAGTGCCAAGCGTTTGATTAAAAACAAATGGTCTTTTTAAAATTTTTTCATTTTTAATAAATGCATTGATCTCCCACAATGTGCTTCAAGTATTAACACCTACTACTGCAGTTTTCAAAAGCCTATCGAGCTTATTGTGAATTAAGCACACAAATAAGTAAAAACATTTTACTCCATGCAATAGACTATATTACGTTGGTTTAATAGATGACGTTAACGTAATTTAAGTGCCTATGAACTTTGTGCTCAATTTTATTTCAAAATTTTAACATATACTGTTAAACAAAAAATTATGCTTCATTAAACGATCGTTCTTTTATTCAATCAACTGCACGAGCTAAAATTATTAGCACGCACGTACCATATGTCGTTTTCAATGACAAAACAATGACAATTACAACAACATGACGACAATTTTTGTTATACTAACATGCAAGTTATTAATTAACGTAGGTGGACTACATACACCGTGAGATAACTCGTTTGTGTACAAGTATGAAGTCATACATTAAATAACACGCAATCTCTTACTCTCGCATTAGCTCCAGCTCTACTGATAAATACTAAACTTCGCTCACATTCAATTCCAACTGTACTGCTTTTGGCGAATGCGGTCAGTCGGCAATGCAGCTGACGTCATCTGCTACATTAAGACAAAAACAAAACGAATTTTAATTAGATATTCGATAAGATTATTACGAAAATCATATGATTCCTCAATTGGCATAGTTGCAATGAGTATGCGCTTAGACTTCCACGTAGACAGAGTATACTTAAAAAAGTTGCATTCATTTGCGAATGAAAAATATACCTTTGACAAAAAAATATATATATAAAATATTGAAATAATTTCATAGCACACTGCATTTGTCCATACCAAATGGATTTTTTTACTGCTTGGTGTTGCTGTGCTAACCACAATCAATCCAGCAATAAACCCAACAAAAACGAAAGAATACAGCTGTTCATGTAAAGTGAGCATTATCATTGTTTAATTGTGGCTGGATGTCTGCTGGCTAATGTTTTTTTAGATTATATCGGAAAGAAACCAATACTTCAAAAATTAAATTTACTAGAAAGCCAGTGAAATGATTGGTGATCAAATGCAGCTGCATCATTTTAGTATTTCAAGTTATTTTTGAAAAAATCTCTCAAGTGCAAGGCTTAAGCGAAACCATCAACGGAATGAATGCAGTAATTTGTGAAGGCAAAGATTTTACTCATTATTTTATGCCTTTTATTGTTGATCGACAACATACGATATTTTGAATTAATGCACACAACCCACAGGGAATAAGAGCAAAATCGTTTGAAACTTGTAAATGCGTTACGAATGCTGAGCTAAATTTTTTTGTGTTGTGTTTTGTGTTAACATTGCAGAACCAACTATTCATTTCACTAAACTGCAAATTGAACATAATTTTGACCATTAGTCATATCGCATAAATTAAGGTAACAACACGTAAGGGTGGTTAACACGTGCTTATTGATCTAAATTTATTATGTCGCTGCCAAAATACAACAACTATTCCAAAAAAAACATTTTTAATTGCATTTTCTTGAATCAACTTAAGTTCTTGCCTAAAAATCTTTTATGGCAGAAAACCAAGCCTATGCACCGTACCCACTTCAGGTGAATGGGGTTGGTTGTTCGGTTTTATCATGTTGTGTGGCAAGTAACTCGCTTAAAACGATAGCATATGAAAAGGTCCATTATCGAAATTGCGAAATTCATGAGTTTTCTTTCAACTTCTAGCCATTTTTGACGAAATCCTCTCTCACGCTGCATAACGCTGAGATACTATTTTTATTTATCTTCTATTCAAACGCTGCAAAAAGTGGTTTTCCATCATCATCCTCAATCGAGAGAACAAAAATCGAATTATAAAACTTCCACATTTTCCTCGATTATAACAAATCCAACTGCAATGCGACCGGTTCAGCATATAACTTTCCATCCCTACCAATTTAGCTCGATTTGTATGGATATTCCACGTGTTGATTGAGACTGCTTCACCAAGACCCCAATTGGTTGGTTAACCTATCATTACCGATCACACCCAAGTAAGCGGGCTCCATTTAAAATAGTTCGGTTTCAAGATTTCAAAACTTTAGCCCGAATACTTATCCCTTTAACAAGGTACTGCTTGTACTCGAATAAACTTCACGGTCTAAAAAAAAAGATAGCCATAGTCATTTTTAGAAGATCACGCTACGCTCCTTTTTGTATTTTTTATGAAATATCAACTAGAACAATACATATACTTTACAAATACGCCCTGTGAAGAAATTGGTTTTGAGCATTGTGTAGCAAAGTCCTTATGCTGCATACAGGAAGTGGCCAATCGCCACACTGCAAGACTTCAGCATTGGGAACAAAATAACACAGTTACGATTTTCATGGGGAAAACGATCCAACAGTTTTTTAGCTCGTGCATTCAAAGTAGGATACGCTCAATATCTGTCATTTCCGAAAACTAAGCGAATAACGGAAATTTATGTCAGTAATCAATGTTGAGGTTTTCAGTGCTTGAGCAATGGAATCATATCAGTAAAATACCAAATATGTATTTAAAATATAGATAAAATTACAAGTTCTAGCATTAGGAAAGGTGTGGTATTTTATTTTTGAATCAAATGTATTCCTAATGCTTTAAGGTTTAAGCTTAAGTCGAAGCTTAACTCAGTGAGCATATGTTGCAAGGTGCGCTGTTTAAGCAAACGAATTAAAATATGATCGTTTGATGATCGTAAATGCTTAATTTGTTTTTCAAATAGCTATCTAGAGCAATTAAAATAGATTTTCCAGCTTATTAATGCCATTTATTGCAGTGATTATAGCGTTTAATTGACTGATGATCAGTTCGAATGGCTGGCTAATGGCAGCAAAATCAGCTTCAATCCTCTCTCTAATACATTCACAATTTAACAAAATCACATCACAACATTTTCAAACAAAATGCTTCTCCATTAATCATGCGAATCCAAAGGTAATAATAGCAACAACAACGTAGTGATGGTTTATTTGTTGTGTGATTGACACTGGCTGCAATTTATTAAAGAAACTAATACTAAAAATAATAATCTTTACATCTGAGCTTCACAGACATGGAGTAGGTCGATACAGAAAAAGCTACATTAATTAAAAAATTGAAAAAAAAGAAATATGTTAAAATAAAAACGAAGACGAATGCTGAATGCTGAATCATTCAACGTGTAAGTTACAAGAAATGTATTGGCTGGCCACTATTTATGTTAAACCAACCAAGCACATAACTATGAAAATGTTTTCATCTTTTATTCAACATGTATTTAAATTGAAACTGGTTATGTTGCATGATTAATGTAAAAGAAAGTTACTTGCTATAAATGCAACAACACATTGCGGCGCGTAAGGGTCTTGCATTCAAATTGCAATTGTATTCATTTTTGTGTCGATTAATTGTAGGAGAAATTTTATTTGGAATTTCTTTGTTCAAAACAAAAAGCACCGCAATTTTCATTGTACTTTATAATATTCATTAGATGCCGATCGCACGAGATATTTGTTTCATATACCCAAATCCCATTAAATGCACATTTTGACCATGTAACGAAAAGCATTTATTTCTGCAGAGATAAATAAAGTTCTAAGTTAATTAGTATCATACAATAATTTTGAAAGAGGCAACGTTCAGATACTTATTCGCATTTCGCGACACACCAAAAATACAGAAGACAGATATAATTGGGTGGTTACTCGAATCTCAAAAAAAAAAAAA
>JXPQ01010505.1:5096-21899 GCA_001014675.1 Ephydra gracilis
ATAAAAACCAGGTGTTTCGTCGCATGCTTCTGAAATCTGAAGAATTTTTCGGTCTTAGAGTTTAATAAAATCAGTCAATTCCGTCAATTANATGAAATCTGAAGGATTTTTCGGTCTTATAGTTTGACAAAATCAGTCAATTCCGTCAATTAATTAAACAAATGTGAGTCAATAGCTTCGGTTACCTGTCCTACACCTATTTCAAGTTTTTCATCGTAAGAAATTGAAAATTGATTTTTTCCATAATATTTTTCAAATACAGTGACATCGCTTTTGCGTTCNAATTAAACAAATATGAGTCAATAGCTTCGGTTACCTGTCCTACACCTATTTCAAGTTTTTCATCGTAAGAAATCGAAAATTGATTTTTACCATAATATTTTCAAATACAGTGACATCGCTTTTGCGTTCAATTTCATTTAAATGACTACAATAGCACATTGTTTCATCAACAGTCATTTAAATAAGTGAAAGTTACAATATTCAGGTGTTTCCATAAACTTTTAGTTTCAGCAGAATCAGTCAATGAGTTCTTGTACCTCTCATAATTCTTATGCAGCCGATATCTTAAGTATATTTTATTTAAGTATTAGTGATAATGAATAAAGTGATTTGCTGAACAAACAACAAAATTAAATATTGAATAATTGTTAAAAGGTTTATTTCCGAACGATGACAGTTGAAGTATATGTACTCAGCCATGACCGACAATTCAATCTATCTTAATGCGATTCGAAATGTTGAACAATTTTTGTTTTCTTTAAAGGTGCTTTGGGATCGCGTCAGTCAACCCCAAATGGTTATGGAAATCGTGATATAAGTTCTCCATCACAAAATGATTCTGATTACAAATATGGACGTTTTGATGCAAGTGCTCTACACATTGCACATGCCCTCAAACAAACAGAAATTCAAAAAGCGTACAATAAAATGCGTGAAAAACCAATTGACTTTTATTTGGTAAGTATAAATCAAAATATTAAAGTCTTTAAAGTCCATAAAACCAATAAAATTATACAAGTGTCTTAAATGAACCTCTGACCAACTAATTCATTTCCACTTTTTTTCATAAGTAATGAAGTGGATTATCTCTATTATAATATCTTTTTCATTGAGGTCTACGGGCTACAGAATTGCTGAGTCTTTCAGCAGCACTTACCGATTTTAATCGTGTAATGACCTCTTACTAAGTGAGCTTATTGTTTTTAATGTCATACCCGACTGCACAATAAAATTTGGAGGTTGCTTAGTAAAAGAAAATTTTTATTTATAGGGTAAAGCTTTTGTATATGACTTCACCTGTTCTAGAAACATTCAAGTTTACAAACCCCATCCCTAAAAGGAGAATCCAACAGCACATCACACGCAAGCAATTTTTTGATAAAAGGCGCTTCTCGCGAATGGATTTTTTAGTTCTAAAAACAGATGGAAGTATCTGGTGGAGGAATCTGATGTATACATTGGATACTCAATGAATTCGACGTGTAATTCATGGATTTTAGTCGTTGTCAGACTGCTCTTCAAACACGGTGAATTGTGCTGATGCAAACCGACTCTATTTGTTTGCATGTAATCAAGGACCAATATTATTTTCTCATCCATAAAAACTTTTGTAAGCACCTTCATGTTTTGANTTGGCCGATTTCTGTACACAATCTTGATTCGGTGTTAAAAAAAATAAGTTCACGCCGCTAGTAAGCTTCATGTTTTGATTCAAGATCATTTTTATACCCCCAAGGCTCATATATTGCGAAGAAACGTCACGCAAACTCGACTTAATCGTTTCTAAAATGCTCTGAATGTTCCGAAGAATTTCGCCGTAGTTTGAAAATCTATTTAAATTCAGCAACCCATGCTTCTACTAAACTTTCATTTTTACATAAATTCACCCTTGCGTGATACCTTAATACTAAATAGCTTATACGCAAAGAATGACTAAATAGATTGAAATAACATTTCACATACGTTTATATCAAGAGCATACCATATGAAAAAAATTTGGAGTTTTAACAACCTTAGGGAACCGCGCAATTAATTGGACAACCCCCGTGGTGAAAGGACGATGATAACTACAAACATTTAACTGGAACAATGCTGAATGAGGTGCAGACGTGGACTGGGAAATGATTTCCATAACTACGAATGCAAAGTGCAATTCAATTCCCGCAAAAAATGATGTCCGGAAGCTCTTTCTTATGAAAATGCACAGATATTTCCCCTTCGCATAATAAACTCCACCTTCTTACTGCTGCTAGGGACAGATTGGTTTCGAAAGAATGAAAAAAATTGCAAGGTATACTCAAAAATATTGACATAGGTGCAAGTAGATTAAGTGTGCCAAACCACGCTGAGATCTGAAGACATGTATGCAGTCTACGACAGGAACCGTGACAAAAGAGAAGAGGAGAAAATATTTTGAAATTGTTAATTGAGGAAATCGAAAAGCGTGTTAGAAAAAAAGAGGCTCGGCCATTCTCAAGATGTAAAATGTTTGACCGAAGCCCAAAATGTGTTGTGGCAACAGATGTCGAAAAATGTCTAGACTCTTAAAATTCGTGGCCTTTACCATCGAACGGCATAATATAGTCACACGAGACCTTATCAAAGAATTCTGAGTGATTTTCCTCTTGTTGAAGAAGAGCAGACCACAAATTCTGTCATCTATGCTGTGTGAAATACGACTCGGAAAATAAAAAAACTAATTAGTTCCTTTAACTTCGGTTGCTGTTTTGTAAATTGGCCATCATCAGATCTACATTTCCACGTTTTCAAAGAAGGACCACGAAAAATGAATCGACCCAATGCATCCCCAAGAACTGAGTGTCGTATCCGGAAAAAAATTAAAAGAATTTCCAAATTACACTCAGAAACGTACAATATGTCGTGAAAGGTGCAACGGCATTTGATGCCAAACCGGACTTCAGACAATGTGCCTCCTTATATTGTTGAATGGACGATGATGAAAACTGTATGTGCATCTGGATTTTAAATCGTACACACCATATTCAATGTGAATGTGATGCCTCGTGCTTACTCCCACGATGTGGACATTATTAGGTTATATGTAAATGATACACCCAAATGTAAGGATATCACTTTGGTACACCCAAAACAATTTCCTCGAGCAACGTCGGTGTAGTATACAGATTTTCCTTTGTGCAATACAAGGATTTTGTCACCTACTTGTTTGACCATGATAGTTTTTTTATTAAAAACTAACTTTTCAGGAAATTTGTGATCGTTCAATCATTCGTACTCAATCACCTCAGACTTTTCGTCTTTCGCTTTTAATTAGTGGCTTACTGAGGATTATTAAATTTGCAGGTTTCTTCTGTATTCAAGGCTGCCATCTTCATTAGAATAAATACAATGGTCTTCATTGGTGAGAAAATTCTGTGCTTGTTCTCATTAAGAGATAGGCGTATTTGCACAAAATTCATGGTCTGAAATTATTAAATTAGGCATTAAGTTATGCGTTTCTATACCATTCTTTAGAATTGCAACGTAGGTTGTTGAGAACATAATTTATTTCTCAACTTTTGTCTGGGGACGAGAACAGTTCTCTTCTACTACAAAGAATATCCATGAAAATTCCCATTATATGTTGAGGAATAAATCTTCGAATGAGATCGCATAGAATACCCTTAATACTGTAACGCCTTACTTATTATACCAATTGTACCGGCACCAGTGATATTTTTCTTCTGAATATAAGACATTATCCATTTAATGGGCTAATGCAAAAAAAAGTTTTTCTAGATTCCACGCCAATAAAACTGTTCGTTTTTTGAAACAAACCATTTAGACAACCAATTTTGGACTCCCGTAGGAATCGATGTGCTTCTACGATCAATGAAAAAGTACTCAAAAGTAGCCAAACGTTGTGGCGGTATCCTTAACCTATTTTCTTTTGTGTGCAGGTGTATCGAAACGGAGCAAAATAACCTTGCCCATTCTGGACGTTTCTCGATAAATTCATAATTTGAATTGATCATTTGTAGACGATAGTGATCTGTATTAAGAGTTTTTTCAGGTTCTAAATGCTTTTGGAGCACTACACTGTTCTGGGCCCATACCAGACATACAGCCTTATCGATATAGTTTTGCATTCGAAGTTATAAGTTGTCCCGGATAAGCTTGTAATTTTTTTTACTCTTACGAATCTGAAAATGAATCAATTTTTCCTGGCCAGTAACAATTTGACAAAACGCTGAATTTCTACCGTGTTTCGTTGAGCCAAAATTTCAATTTTGTGTTTCATTCAATTCATGTGACAGCCATTTTCCGGATTTTTCGATTTTTCTCATAAGTTTTAAACGGCTGGAAATTCTAAGTTATATTTGAAAGTTTTGCGATATTCTTCTGAAAGTGTTACCTTTATCCAATATTGTTTACAATTCGGCGTCATCAAACTTTTTTGATCCATGTTCCACTTTTGCCTCCATTTTCTTCATTCTTTTTCTTCATTAAAATCATTATCTCTTAACCATTCACATTACATCAAAATCTTTGTCTCTAAACCATTGCTACCATCTTTTTCAAATTGCTTCCAACAGGGCATGGTCATCAAATGCCTCAAAAACCATTCGATGCGACTCTTCAGCGCTTTTCTTCGAATGAATACAAAAAAATTATTGCTTTTTGTGGTACAAAATTTGACATATTTAACAAAATAAAAAGAATGATGTTTCTTCAATGACTTGATGCATGCTTAAAATGTTTGAATATAAACAAAAGAGAAATTAAGGTTCGTTCACATCTTGGCATCTGGTAATTTGAATTCAATGTATTTGCCTTTTTAAATTTATTATCAATCTATACATAGTTGCCATTTGGTCGACTTTTCAATTTAATAACAAATTAACTCGGTAATAAATACATAATGTCTACAAAAGCTTCTCATAATTTCCGTTGCTCTTCGCAGTTCAATTACAAACCAATGGCCTTCGCCCACCTGCTCTAATACACATTTTGAAATTTTATATTGTTATTTCTCATTTACTGCAAATTAAGAAATTATTTAGTGCAGAACATCTAATGAATATTTAACTGCAACTATCGGCTAACACACTTGTAGAGTGCTTGAGTTTATATTGTAGTTTATGGCTATTGTTATGCATTGCAAATTTTTTTACTTCACAGTTCGGGTCGTTATTATGGTCACTAATAACCGCGTCGGTTAGTTACTGCTTGTTTTTTTGGTTTTTTTTTAATGATTGTTGTGCAATGATTGTTAAGTAGGCTTATTAACTGTTTAGCTAAATGCAACCAACTATTAATGCAGTTAAATGAGTGCATACATAAATGAACATTCATCATTGCATACGATAAAACTCATTCATAATTAACAGTTTTCAAAATTAAAACTCCACTCGGTCGAACAAGACATTAGTCAATGCATTTTCTTTAATTTTCTATTGCTATTAGCAACTATAATTATTAATTAAACAAAATTATTGGCTACTTTCTTTAAATTCTTTTGAATTGTTTCTTGATATTTTTGATTCGCCACCTACGTTAGTCCACTTATAGCCAATATAAAAGCCGCCTTTGAGTCTACGAATAGGAAGTGCATGTGCGCAGTCATGTCTGAGTTATGCAACCCATACATACTCATAAAACATTCGGATGTAACAGTCAAAAATAGGCAGTGGCCTGAAATAGCAGCAATGCAAAAGATGTGTCTAGCAATTAAGGAGTACAGAACAAACTACTTAGTATCAAAGAGTAAAGGTTAAGCCGACGGAGAATCGATGAAAATGGGAAATATCAAGTTCGAAGTAGTAAAGGGCTTTTGCAAGGAATTGAAGGTTGTATCCAGTGGTTACTTCGGCGGATTGATTAGTGAAAGCCAGTTCAAAATATGTTTAATTCCAATGCGAGCGACAGTTGACCAAAGAGCGCCTTGTACATGCCATTGCACAATATCTCAATGCTTGCAACTAACAGAAAAAAAAGAAATTTCCCACTTTTTCCTAAGATTTCCTGCATAAACAATTTTATTCGAAATGCACACTATCCATTTAGTTCCTAAAAAACGTCTGCTACATATATTTAAATTGTGCAATCAGAAATTTTTTTACGACAAATCTCCTTAAAAAATTATTAATATGCATGTTTTTTGTAATTGTTGCTATAAAAGGTTGACAATACAGCAGAGACAATCTTCTGTATATGCGTTAAAGAAGTGAACATACGTGGTACTCATAGAATACTTCGGCGCTATTTTAATTTTAATAATATATTGATTTAAACAGAAAGGAATTTAAAAAATTTTTAAATTCGCGTAATTGTTTGTTTTCAACAAAAACTCAACACACAAAGATATTTCGTTCATGATTGGTATTAATGCTCGATATTGAGTCTTCATAAAGTCGAATAAGGCACGACATGTACTCTCTATTTAATCACGTGTAAAATCACACATAAGACATAAATATAACTGTTGGACTGCAATAAATTTTATTTCATTATATAATATACTTGCTATTCGAGGCGAATCATCGCTTCTAGCGACCACGCAATGCTTCCATACCAACTTTTTATGTTTAGCGTCAGTTTCTGTTTCAGTGCGTAAATTGGCCATCGTTTTCATTGATTTGTGGCACGGTGCATTATTCTGTTGAAGAAGGCACTTTCTTTTAATTTAAATGTAGACGTTGTTCCTGATTTCATCCTTCAAACACTCCAATAACTCTAATATGGCTTTTCCCTTTTCAAGTTAATCGCAGTAACATTATGTGCACCCCAACATACCACCTGCAGTTCATTCTGATTATTATTGTGTTGATTTTGATGTGAAATGATGGACCCATGCTTAATCCATTCCACATACTGACTCATAATTTAACGTCTGTTATGGTTGAATAGTGATTAAAACTGCCCAAACTTATAAACTCGTTTTTGTTTTTTATCAATTATGAGTTCGTGTGCTACCCACTTTGATAAGTGCTTTTACATACCTAAATATTCATACACAATATGTCCAGCACGTTCCTTTCATATTTTTACAGCCTCAGCTGTCTCGATCAAATTCTTTTATTGACTTTTTTGAGGTTTTCGTCTGCATCAGCATCTTTAGGGCGTCTACTATGTGTGTGCTCGGTGTTTATTTCACGTCGTTTAAACTTAACCTGCCGCTTCTCAATATTTCATTTTCCTACTCAAGGGTCCGCATAATGTTAACGAACCCAAGCCTTGAGTTCAACAATATTTTTTCGCCAAACCCAATGCTGTTTTGTGACATGAAAGTCGTTTTGTGATTGTCTTCAAGCTAAAAGACTTCGCTTCACTCAAAGTGGTCCATCCGACTAACAGCCAGACAACTGTCAAATTCATACACGAGTCTTTTGAGGATTGGTGTTAAGTAATAATCATATAGATTTAATGCTAGCGCCGCCATCTGTGTGTTAGCCTATGCGCTTTTCATCCCAAATGCTAAAGATGTAAATAATTAAAGTAAGTTAATTGACATAAGTTGAAACCGATATTTTTAAACACACATTTAATTTATTCTCTTTTCAATGAGGTTGTATTGATATGTAGTTCGTTAGCAACAACAAAAGCCATAATCATGTCAACACATTTGCATAAGTCATGCAACATGCTTCATTCAAGTTAATTGTAGGTGCACGTCCCAGGCGAATATCATGTACATTTTCTACCCATTTGCATTTGTCGAAAAATTAGCTTTAAAAATATAAGCTAATACAAATTAATAAAAATATAAGGCGCAAGCAACTATCTCAAAATAGTCACACAGAATAACGCTCATATACACACGCATTCTCGGTAATTTAAAACGTTTTTGCAAAAACGTGAAGAACGCGAACAGTAAAAAGCTTGGGTGTTGGAAAATTAATTTATGCGATTGGCCTACATTGGCAATGTTCAGTGCAAACACTTAGCATGCTGCCTTGTTGCATACCAATTTATGGCTGGGTAAGCGAGACAAGGGGATTAATCTANATTTATGGCTGGTTAAGCGAGACAAGGGCATTAATCTAATTTGCATTGCAACTGTCATAAGCGTTAGTAAGATAAACTCGCTATTAATTTCTTTGTATAAATTAATTTTAGATATTTAAATGGAATTCCGGAATTAAATAACGGTGGGTTGAAGGCCTCAACATTATAAGCAGTATTGAAAACAATTTTAGAAAGATTTTGAAAATACAGTTCATTTGCATACTGATACCATCAAAACGAAATTCTTCCGAAACATACTTAAACATGTAAGTGGTGCCGAATTGGTGTGGCTCCGAGACTGTTGAAAACACAGCCGTCATAAAACGAAATAAATCATATTATATAAACCAAAAGCTCCGTTTTTTTCCTCCCAATTATGCTCATTTCTTAAGTTGAATAAAATCGATGATTGAGGCTAATTTTTTTGGAACCCGTTTTTCAACCCAAATTGGTTAACTGGAGTCACCTCTTTCTTTCATCCAAAAACATTTGTTTTTGGTATACCAATAATTTTAAAAATATGAGGGCAGTTCAATAAGTACCCGTCTTAGAAATGAACATGCTATTTTTTTCCTTCCCTCCCATTTTTTAAAACCTTCAAAAAAATAAAATTTTTCGAAATCTCGAAAAACGCTTCTGTCTCGGCAATGACTTTATCTTTTGAGTTAAATTTTTTTTTCCACGAATCATATTTTCATGTTGGAGAACAAGAAGAAGTCACTGAGAGACGAATCCGGTGAATACGGGGGTTGCGGCAGCAACACCTTTATCTCTTCGTATGCGGCTGTGTCTTCTTGAATTTTTATGGAAGTGGTCGAAGAACTCACTGTTATATTATACAGTTATCGTTTTTCTTTTTTCTAAAAAATCCATGAGGATGATGCCTTTTGAATCCTAAATAATCGTCGCCATAACCGACCCGATGAGAGCGGCTTCGCCTTCTTTGGTACAGATTGTCAGGGAGAAATCCTTTGTTCGAGTTTCTGGTGTGTAATTATGAATGCAGATTAAAACTTAGTTCGAATCTCGCTTTAATTGCTCTAAGCACTGCCTCAAAATTAACTACGGCACACGCTTGCATGAGCAATCGCGACACCCATTCGACCGACAATTTTTTCATCGCCAACTTATCATACAAAATATTGAATGCCATTCCGATCGAAAAATCTACGGCCTCTGCTGCATCGCGAATTGTCGTTCGTCGATCAACGAGACAAGATATGATGTCTTGGACTTGTCGAACGATTTCCGCGGTAACTACATCTGCCGAGCGTCCTGATCACATCTCAAAACGGCTGTTCGACCCCGTTTAAATTCATTGAACCAATATCAAACTGTGGTCATAAATTCATAAATTACGAAGTGTCCCCATAAACAGCATCCAACTTTATTTTTATCTCCTTACTTTTTTCCTATCCAAAAATAAAAAGCGATTTATCGAACTTTACTGTTTTTTTCATCTTTGTTGTTAAAACAAACTAAACATAATACTAACTTCCCTCAGGAATGCTGTCTTTCGTCAAATACATATACTTATGGAACCGTCCTCTTATTTCAATTATGAATATCGTTTGCTCTAATTTATATTACTTAACTCCGATTTACCTTCTTTTTGAACACAGTCTACTTTTGGAGGTATCTCGGATTTTCATCCAATTTTATTTGTAGTCGACGCGTTCATTATTTGTTTTTTTTTTTGTTGTACCTTGTTTCGGACCAGATTAGTGTACTGGACTTACTTGTGATTTGCATCATTCTATTTTAGATAAAGGCATTGATAATATTTTAAAAAATGCAGTAAAGGAAGTCTTTTCATATAATTACTTTTACTGGCTACTCCTTCTTTAAATTTTCTGTTTGAACCATATATTTCTGCTGAAGATGCCTGAAATTTTCTTCCTATCATGCCATTTTTTAGTTTGAATATGCAATAAATGTATTTGAATTTAATAATGAAATTTTGTTGATTTGATGAGGGCTGTTAGTTTCCATTAAAACCCTCTATTCGGACCACACAGATATACTGGAGATAATGGTACTCTTCATTCTATTCTGCTTATTATCAGTTGACGGATTCATTATATTTTTATAAACTTAATACTGAAACTACGTTGACTTTAATTGATGAGTGTGGCTAATTTTCTTAAAACCCGCTTTCAGAATCACTTTTGTGTACTGGAGGTATATTCATTAGTAGATGCATTCATAACGAAATTTCTTTCACTGCATTTAATGAATTTACCGCAATTTGCTGCAAAACCATTTATTTTATGTATTTCACTTATATAAATTCCTAATATTTAATCGATGTTGTTTGCGTATTTCACATTAACTATTCCTTTTTAAATCCTATAGTTATACTGGAGGCACTTCTCATTTTCATTCGAAAATGCTTTCCTTTGGTATAACTATTGATAGTATTTAGTCCTTTCCAACTATGAAGATCTGTTGAATTTAACTGAGTTACTACAAGTCTCGGGTGGTCGATCCGTCTTTCATTCTGTTATGCCCCTAGTTGGAAAAATTATTATATGCTGCTTTATCTAAACTTATTAAGAAATTTTATTGAAATATATCGATTTTGAATAAAGAGGTGCACTGGAGGTACCCGTTATATTCATCGGATCTGAACTTAATTCAAACTTGAATCGAACATTTTTACAACAAATTATGAGCCAATTGAGGATATATTTAGCTTTATTTTTTAATGTTTTTGCACGAACAGAATGACAGATAAAGACAAGGGCGAATTCCTGTGATGAGGCTGGCCATATCGGATATTACAAATTTGATAGGTGTCCGATCATTCCTTCTAGACTTTACATATGTATGCCAACAAGTAATGCATAATATTCCTATTTTATTGGAGATGTTTATAAAAATTGTTTTTGATAAAAGTAACGTTAAACTTAATACAAAGCTTTGAAACTTACTATGTTTATTATATATAGCAAATACCTCGTACGCAAAGATATGACAAATTTCTCTTCATATGTATCAAATAGATGTTTTTAAATGTAAATGGCAAATGAGAAAGACTTGCAATGTTAGTTATATCGTAAAATCATACCTCGGCGTATCCGCCAGCAAAGGACATGTGGCTTTATCTTAATTATGTCAACTAACACGTTGCATAGAGCTGCCTCGAAAATTTCTCAATATACCAGAGTTTCTTGATAGATGAAAATGGATAATAATTACAACTCTCTACACACATATACTTTATATATTTACATAAGTCAAAAAGCAAGGACAATCTGTTGTGAGAATTTCAAAAATCAAATTTGAGCAAATTGGATTATTATAGTAGATGCTTAAGTACTTTGGTGTTATTTAGTTCTTCCTAAACCCAGCAATGATATCATGCTAGTTCATGCTGAGTTCATAGTATTGAGAATTTAGGGAGGGAATGCTCACCGCCTTTGTAATTCATAAATGTTTTAGAGCTTACAGACATAGCGTCGAACCCAATAATTAAAAGCAATACAACACTTGATTTAAACTGAACAAAAACCTATCTATCCTATCCTAACCTATCTTGTTTTGCATCACATATGCAAAAAGAATTAAGTGAATTAGGAAATAGTTTTCTAACGAGTACGACAGCGTTTAAAAAATCTTAATTTTGGACAAACCATTTACTTACGCAGCCAGCCAAAACATGAACTGCAATAAAGCAAAAATATCAAAAAATCAAACAATGCCATGCAATATAAAAATATTCCCAACATTATCCAAACACTTGATTTTCCGGCTGTAGCAGTTGCAAAATTATCTACACTTTTATTTACTTTTAACTGCTGCCGTTTTTACTACTGCGCCATTTTGCATTGATTGTTTAAATCAACAATGCGTCCGTTCCGTTCGTGTTTCAATCAGAAAAAAAAATAAAAAACAACGGCTACTAGAAAAATAAATACATATAAAGTCAGCAAAATGAATTTAAAAAAATATAAATTCAGTATGCGCAGAGTGAAAGTAAAAAACAATAACAATTGTATCAGCAGCAATGTGCAGCATTCAAAAAATTGCGACTGACTGCATTTCGAAATGTAGAAGACTCGCGCGAGTGCAGCCATATGTAATAATTCCTGGTTGACTTGGTCATGATGAAGTTTAACTAAAATTGCCAAAGCTCACAACCATTAGCTGCTCTCGAAATTGATTTTAAAGGATTAGCAACCTACAAGTGATGCAAACCCATTGCCGATTATCAGGTTCATGCTTGCAATGCACACACAAAAACAACAAAATGCTTCGCAAATTAGAGTTTGCTGCGATTGAGTAATGTTTTCGAAGTTGTCTGTAAAAGTTAGCCTACTAACTTTGACGAGACGAATCTGGAGTGCTTAAATTCAAATACATTAATTCATAAAATTCCTTATTTTAATAATATCATTATTACTACAATAGCTGTTATGCGAAACTTTGTTGCGGCAATTGATGGATTTTGTAGATATTCTGTTCAATATTTAGTTTGTTAAAACAAAATTAACGAGTCTGTTCAAAGTGTGTGGAGGGTATAGTTATGACAGAGAGCGAAATGAATCGTCGGGAAAAACAAACGCTCACCAATTTTTCAGTATCGCAATTTTTATTTTATTTAAAATTGTGAAAATGAAACTTTATATTGGGAAATTAGATATTCGCCATATTGTAATCATAGAAACAGATGAAAGTCGAAAGAAGTAGTACCTAGACTATGGGACCTCCCATTGGAGCATGACCAATTACGTTTCGATGCTAGCCGTTGAATGTTGCCCGCAATTATTATGTTGAAAAATAATTTTTTTGTATAGCTGCGGATATTTTTGTAGGATTTCAGCTAATGCTCGATCACCCGTTCTGTTGTAGAAGCTCCTAACAAACCACAACCAACACTTTCCACAAAATAATCAGCTTGCTCCTCATGTCGTTAATTCCCTGTTTGGCCGTCAATGAACATGAGACGTCGTCAATTTCGAAATTTCCAAAAAATTAGTATCATTCTAAGCGAAACCCTTTGTGTTATTTTAAGTTTCAGGATATGTTGACATTTCATGGTGAATTTCCTACCCGATATATTTCAAATTCCCATTTCTTAAGAATGACTGTAAGTATTTTATTGTCTACCTTAATCTTGTTAAACCTACGTGTCGATCGCATAAAAATATAAATTTTTGAACCACGGCGAAACAGCACACTTCAATGAAATTAGTGATAATGAAAGAAAAGTCTAAGATGGTCAGATGAAACAATTGAATAATAAACTAGCAACATATCTGCCGCCAAACCTAGTCGAGCCCATAACTCTGGTACTTCATTTCTTGATCTTTTACAGTGATATCTACATTTTTATTTTGGAAGTATGTGAATCAAATACAAAAAAAATCAGTTTTATTTGAGAACAAACAGATTTGTCACGAGATAAAATGTCACGTAAATTGGTCGTGTGAAAAACATTATGTGTGCACAATTAATACGCAAACTACCAAGAAAGTGTCAAATTGGTTTTGCAAATACAACGCTATCGAAAAATTTTAAGTATTTGAACTCAGTTACCATTCTTGGAGTTTACCATTCAATTATGGCTCCTTTAATATTGTACAACGATCCCATAATGACCATTTATGTGCCATTCAACAGCTATCGTAGTTTCAAATCCGATGGTAACTAGCCAAAAGGAAAAATTTCAAGGAGTGAATTCAAAAACTTTTTAATAACTTCGAAAGTATTGAAAACTGTATCGAGTTGTTTGATACCAATATTCCCTGTATATTCTGATGTTAAGCCTTGCCAACTTCCTAATTGTGCTGTCTGCCTTTTAATATATGTTGCCATTATTTCTTATGTTGTCATTTAGAGGTCTTTGCGCATCTACGATTCTACAAACATTGAAGTACAGTATTATGCACCCAGTATTTCCATGGATTGGAGTTATTTTATGAACGACATCTATGGAGAATGTCAACGAATCAGCCAATGGAAATTAGAGCATTTGGATGTAAGTGGTTACATGTAGCGTCAACCCAAAGTGGCGATAATTTCAAATGTGCACTGTGACATCTGCCTTAGAGGACTGCAGCCACGAAGACCATGTTACAAAAATTTATCCATATAGTTTTAATAATATTTTTATATACAACCCAATAGATTACTTGGCGTTACTCCTCTCTTCCTATTAGCCTGGATATTACGGATTGAAATTTCTAAAGCTACAATTGTTTGAGTGAAATTCATTGGAATTTGATCAAACACGCATTCCGAATGCATTCCAAAATCAGATCAAAACTATCTTATAATTTCCGTTAACGCTATTATGGTGTTTCGTTCTGATCATTAAATTACAATTCAGAACTCAAATTCGTTCAAGATAGTAATGAAATTAATAGTTTATGTAAAAAGTTATATTGAGTAAAAATTGTCACAAATATTATAACAGGACTGCTTTGTATGAAAAAATTACGCGTTTGATCTAAAAAAAAGTTTGCAATGCTTTATTCTAACAAGTTGTAAAAATTTCTGAATCTGGTTCACTCCAGTCGCTGAAAGCACTAAAAGAATTTTAGCAGTATGGGACCAAACTGTCACATAAAGTTACAGAAGATAGCAGGGATACAAACATGAGGCAAATAAGAGAGCGAAAACGTTCATATAAATAATAAAATGGACAGTCCGAAATAAAAAAAAAAGACGGTTGGAAGCAAATGAGCTGGGTTCACTCTTTAAAATGCGAGGACTCACACAATTTTATTTTTATTAAGGATGAAGTTTCGTTGGTTAGTTTAAATGGATTCGCCTCTTTTTTCACTCTTTAATTGTATTTAAAAAAGAGACCATACCGAATAAAATGTACTGAAAGCACTTGAAAAAATTATTTAAAATGGTTTCACGCGTACCTCTCATAAAATATTCACTGAAAAATATGCATTATTACATTCAAAATTAATAGTTTCGCCAAAAATTGGCAGTCAGATTAATACTTTTTTATATTTATATTTCATTAAGGCTTGTTTGCTCAAATTAAAGAACTTGATAAGAATCGCAGTCAGTTTTTATGCTTTTTATCAACGAAAACCAAAAGGCAGCAATATTACACAATAAGCATACTAAACATTTCAGTCGTTCAACGCCTCATGTCTTCAGTTTGTACGGTACCTGATTTTCTACCTTTCAGATCATTCCCATTGATTCCAAACGTGACCAAATAGCAAGTAGAGTGAATCTGATCTTAATCGAGCATCGATGTTGCTTCGGATTGCTCTTTCAATATCAAAATTTCTTCTTTGAAACCGTCAAAACCACTTCGCACACGTTCCTTCTACTTGAGCATAATCATCATTAACATTCATTTTATTTATAATTTACAAATTAAGTAAAACTTGCTACAATACACACTATTCAGATTATTCAGCATAAATGTTGACATTTTCTTAGCACGCAAAACCATTTCTGCGAAGTGAGGGATACTCAAAATGATATGAGGAATATATGTGGGATACTCAAAGAGAATGCGTAACGATAATGCTTCCGAATGTTTATTTTTTTTGCAGATATCAGAATAGAATAATTATTAGTTGCCACATCTGTTATCCAAGCCGCACGATCTTATTTTTATACTTACCACCATACTTTGGCAACACCATAATTTAAAGGTTCAATGTTAGAGCTCATCAATTATTCATGTTAAAACTAAACTTAGGGAATAAATGAAATGCATATGGCAGATATAGTACGTCAGATATGTTATAACTCTTTTTCAATTAATTTGCTGAATGTTCAAGCAATGAAAATGACTCAACACGATTCATTCAAGTGCTATAAAGAAACTTGCTTATACACAACTGCTACAGATCAAATGTTTCGCCAACCTGCCTCATAATTAATTTCGATATTCCGCTTGTATAAACTAAGCCAATGAAGGAAGTCGAAATCGTTCTTTCAAAACGCCTAAGCAGCACATATAGTTAACTCACAATAGCCACTTACAACATCATATGAAAATTAGCCAGAAATTTTCGAGGGGAAATTATAAATTGAAACTTAGTAATGGCTTGAATCAAACAAATACGTGTGCTTGGTCATATATTAACCTACGTTTCAATACCTTTCAAGCTGTACAGTTCCAGCAAACCTGTCTTCGAGAGATTAGGCGTAAGAAAACATCTCCACGTCTAAGATTGCGAAGTACCCATTAGCACTTAAATAAGATTGCTTGCCCAAATCGAGCTTTACGTAATAAATAATACGAAATAAATAAAAATAATAAAAATAATTGTTTGGAGTATCGCGACCACGGTTTGCCATTCTCCTGAAACTGCAAAGCAATTTTGCCTGATTCATTGACATACGCGAAACACACTGAATACAATAAAACTTGTCTAGCAGAATGTATATCGATACGACCAGCATAATTTTCAGTCCGCTATTACCAACTATTAAATATGAGATGAACACTTGGCCGAAAAAAAAGAATTTAACTCACACATTTGCTGTTCCATAAGCCAAAAAATTTAAGAATTTGTTTTGTAAATTTACANACTTGCTCACAAAAGAGAGAATCAGCGGCACATTATAAAAATCTAAATTCTGTTTTAAAAATGCACGTTAACAGAAATAAAAAAAAAACAAGTTAAAAGGTTACAGTCAGTTTAGGCAGACAGTATAATACTCGTCGCTTGAAAATTGTATTAAAACCGGAACAGCACAGTACTTTTAATTACTCTGAAGTAATTTCGTTAAGGCCAATTTGTTTTTTTCTTTTTGTAGAACAAATGGATGTCTTATTTCAATGAATCAATAGTCCGTACTTTAATTATATTTGTTCACTTAATATTGGAATTGTGTAACATTTAA
>JXPQ01010597.1:0-10315 GCA_001014675.1 Ephydra gracilis
CGGAGGGATAAAAAATACGGACAAAAAATTAAATTAATAAATAGAAAATAATATATTGAATTTTTTAGTTTAGTTTACAAGTAACAACCATTTTTTTACTAATTCCACTCAGTTGTGAAAAAGTTTATGAAAAAACTGAAATGAATAACAAACATAAAATTTGGTTTTAAATTAAGAATATGTAAGGCAATTAAACACAATTTCTTAAAATTCTGAAAAATTCGGCCCAGCAGAGAGACAAACAGCAATTTTGCCAAATCCAAGTTTTTTAAAGTGAAATTCTGTTTACCTTAAAAAAAATATATTCAACGAATATTCGTTGCAAGCATGTAATCAAAGACTAATTCATCGCATTAAATAAGTTTACGCTTAATAGGTGACTGATTTGTATTCTTGAAATTTTAATTCAATAAAAACAAGAACAATGTTTAGTTAATTAAAATGCATAAATTTGAGCTATTATTAATTTGAGTGTGATTGGGATATATTTTCAGCCAAGCCGCTGCTGCCGAAAGAACATTAATTGTTTGTGCACATGTCAGCTTTTAAGAAATATTATTGATTAATCGCTTACGTTGCAGCTAAAAATGGTGCGCCAAGCTAGTATTTAACTCGGCGAAGGGCATAATTACAAGAAAGATTTACAAAAATAATTTAAATGCAAAAGCAAAGTAAAAATATTGCACACGCATATAATCATAAAAACAACAAGTAACAGGCCAAGGTAAATATTTGCTAATAAATGCAAAATGGCAATGAATTCTATGAAATTCGGAGAGCAATTGTCTGCACGAAAAGGTTTGACTCGAGTGGCAATATTGCGTTGCAGCAGAATGGCAATAAGTTAGCATACTTCAGGTAGAGCAACGATTATTATGTTAGGCAAGCCATTTGGGTGGCAATAAGCAAGAGATGAAAATAAACACACAACATGGTAGAAACAATAATTTTAAATTAATAAATAAACAAACAACCGACATTTGCAAGCAAAACAAACGCACGGTAAAGCAAATAAAAGTAGCAATTTGTTGTGTGTCGTTGTGTAGGGGTAAGCGGTACGTTGGCGGCACAGCAAGGAATAAGTAAGCCCAAACGGAAATCAAAAATTCAAATCAAAATGCAATACAGTTTCCCAAGAAACTCTTAAAATGGCTAATGACGGCAATTTGGCAGGTTTCCTTTAATATCTTTTCGCAAATGTGTTTTTGTACTTTTTTTGGCACAATAACAGCATGAGAAGAACAGCACAGCTTGCTAGGCGGCGCGCAATGCCGAAAAGCATGGCGTGGCAGTTAAATGAAATAAAAGAAAGCGAAGAACATGCAATAATATATGCTTGCCTCGCAATTCTTTGTAAGCAGCAAGCGTGTGGTAAAGTGCTTATTGCTTATTACTGGCGCTTAAGTGTTGCAGTGGCCAGCCACACTGGCGGACATTGTTTGCTTGTCGGCACAGCAGCAACGGCTACAACAAACAGCTGGCGGTCGAACACCAAAAATAACAGTGTTAATAATAAAAATGTTTCAGCTTCAACACTTATGATTATGCAACTGTTGAACAAACATTGCTGTAAGTGGCGAAATTAAATGAAATAAAAATAAACCAAAAGCGAAGCCATTAGACAAGACAAAAAAAAAATATATATGTATTTATAAAAAGTACTAAACAAATAATAATGAAAATAAGCGACACGACCAAACAAGTGCAGCTAAGAAAAAGAAAACAAAAGTGAAGTTTTTATTTAAGTTACTCAAGCCCAATGCATTTGGTATTAGCACGGCTATTAGCCACAAGCAACAGTTACAGCACATGCGAGTTAATAAACATAAGATTATTAATAAGCCAAAGCCAGTTAAATAAAATGAATATAAAAACTAACAGCGCATAAGACGTTAGCAGTCATAATAATAATAATCATGCTGTGTCGTATATGCCAGCGCAAAGAAATTTTGATTAAATTGCAAGAAATATTGCCACGGGCCTATATGCTTTTTTCATATTTCGGAAAATAATAAATTCCATTGATTCGCTGTATTTGCTTAAAGTGTGATGAAATACTGTTGCTCACAAAATAACATAAGTTCATCCATGCTTGAAAATTGCTTAATACTTGTGTGCACTGAAATAATGTTTTCCTAACATATGGTAAAAATAATTTTAGAATTATATTTGAGAGTCTATTCAGTGAATGTAGGCAAATGGTCCTTTTTAGATTGGGATCCAAGCAAAAAGTCTGACTCAGGCGTGGTTACAATAAAAGATCTAATGAGTTTTATGGCATTGGTGCATTTTAGACTGTCCCTTTTTGACGGTCGGGGTGCATGCGAAAATTTAGACTCAGCCTTAAGTACAACATTGCTATTGCTAATTCACTGAACGTCGTATATTGTAGCATTAACTTAATGGCATAGGGACATTTTCCCTTTTGAATAAACTTAAAGTTGAGTATTGTGTGAGTATTTAGAAAACATTGCTTAGTAAGTTTAGCGGTCCGGTATGCGAGTCTGTTGATACTCGTTGAATTTCGCAATGAAATTGCCAGACTGCATATTAGTGTTGGTCAAATGTTTTTAAAACCAATAAACTGCGTCTGGGGACTATCAAAATGTAAACCAATATGATCAGCATTACCAAAGGAATTGATTTAACCATGCCCGTCCGTCTGTCTGTTCGTATACAAAAGAGAGAATGGCTTGAGCTAGATCAACAAAATTTGCTACACATATTCTATGAAAAAGTTTGTGTCTCCTTTTGAATTTGTTTAAGATCCTCCAGTACACCTTCTCATTGACGTATTTATACAAAATTAAGTCCGAAAGCCTAATTTAGCCATTGGCATTAATACTAATGAAATTTCAATTGATAAGCAAGAAATTAATGTGCATAACCATGTTACAAGAACAGAGTCTTAATACAAAATTTTCCATAGTAATTATTTCAATTGAACAAAATTTTATTATACAGTGAACACAAATACAATAAATGTGTGTACCCGAAAGTGGATGAAAATCAAGGGGACCTCCAGTACACCTATGTGGTCTCAACAGAGGCTTTCATGCTAAATCATTCTGAGTTATCATTTAAAGTCTATAAAATTTCAGTATTCACTGAAAATGTATATAAACAATGTTTGTAACAAATTTGGCGTGATAGCATGAATGTCCAGTACACCTATGTGGCTGTACTGCTTAATCATGTATAGGGTGTATTTAAATTTCAGAAAATTCCAGTATTTAATGAAACATTGATTCATTGAAGTCAGACAGCTATGTGGTTTACAAGAAATGAGTTCAAGGAATTAACCATAATTGAATTAATGGAGACTTATTTAAAGTACTGAGCTGCTTTATTAAATATTCAAACGACGTTTATTAAATTGTCTGCCTTGACCAACTGTGATCGCTTTACGTGTTTATTGTTACGTTGGTACACTCATCGTATCAACATATGTGCATTGTAATCTATCATTCTTTTCTTGGTTTACAAACCATTGCATATCTACGTGTCAACGAATTCTTTTTAACGATGGAAAAAAGCAAGTATCGCGCAGTGATTGAATTTTAATTGTCGGAAGGTTAAAATCAAATATACGAACAAGTGTTGAAAGTCCTTACACACTCTTTTTCTTCAATTGGTACATGAAATACGTGGGTTGCCGAATTTAACTATGGTTGTAGCAGCCTGGAAGCGCTTCAGCTCAAAAATAAAATATATCGCATGGGAAAAGCGTCAAGTAACTCAAAGAGCTCTAGTAGTAGCTCTAAGTACCTCAATAGGCAGTATTAGCAATTTTATGTCCGAGGCATTGGATGTCAGCGAAATGTGTAATTGGAGCTTACAATGAAGCAAAAGCACTTTTGAATGCAACAGCAACAGTAAGAGTGTTTTCAAAAGGAAAACACGGATTTTGTGCGTTGATTAATATCCATGTCTGTGGATTTGATTGAATCAAATCAAGAGGCAAAAGAGTGGGATGGAGCTGGTTTTCGGACATAGAAACTAGTGAAGAAATCGGTCAAGACCTACTTTTTGGGATGCAAAACATGCTTCGGTTTTGGATTATTTGCAAACTTGCATAAATAAATAAGGGATATTATTCTAACCTCTTAGACAAGCTGAAGGAAAAAGAGTATTACCTAGTTTGAATAGGAAAAAACGAAAAAAATTGTGTAAATGGCTAAAATTTTTATATCAAAGTTCAAATTGTTGAATAATTCTCCGTATTTATCGCAATTGATATTTAGCGACATTTATTGGCAATCAGTCTTAAAAGAACACATGCTGTTTAAGCATTTTCTTGAAATGATGACGATAAGCAAAGTAGAAGCAAATTTGCAGCTCTTTGATATTTTGCCCAAAGACATGGAATTCATAAACTTAAACCTCGTTGGATGTGTATTGAAGCTAAGTGATTGTATGTTTGCTGATCGGAATATACAAATATTGAAATAGCCTGGTTACTGTTGATGTTTTTTTGTGACGTAAGTTTGAATACATTCATTCATTGTCATGAATTTGTGTTGCACTTGTGCTGATAATTGTTTGACTTGCTAACGTTCAAGGTCTAGCAATGATGTGAAATGCAGTAAACAGCTTTTGTTTCTGTTTNATAATTGTTTGACTTGCTAACGTTCAATGTCTAGCAATGATGAAATGCAGTAAACAGCTTTTGTTTCTGTTTTGGAGACATAATCACGCTCTCTAATTATGCATTGACTTTGCCCAGCTATCTCATAAAGGCTTCAATAAATGAGTATTGAATAGCTCAGCCATGTTATGGTTATTCTTTGGCTTTATTCAAAAACACTTATTACATAAAATTTAGAGCAATTAGTAAGTTTGAATAGCACTCAATTAAAGTCGTCAGCATTACTGCCCTACACATAATGAGCACGCCACATATTAAATTCTTTTAATGCAGACATTTAGTGGCAGTTCGAATAGCCTCATAAAATTAATTTGAAGTAAATTACATTTTAATTACATAATTGCCTTGCTTATCTCACAAAACTTTTACGAATAGCAATTTTCAATCCTTAATATATAAAAAAATTTATTTTATTGCTAATGTTTTCTTTTCTTTTCCTTTTTTTTCCTTTTTTTTTTTTTTCTTTTTTTTTTGGAATATTAATTTAAATTTACTTTTTACTTTGAACCAGCAAATGTCTTTTGATAAAGTTGCGATGGCAGCAAACGTTAATATACAAAACTAAACTAATTCAAAAGTTTTTAGTTCTGCACGTTTAAGATCTCACTGGACCCGCTTTTATCTTTATGAATTCGAATTAAAAAGGTAGAAACTCCAGAGCAGAGAACTTGCGAAAAAGAAAAAATGAAAAAACAATGCACAGTGTATATTAAAAAACAAAAACGGAATTTTTCAACTAATAACCGAGCAAGCAAGTTTCCCTATCACATATTTGCACTGCAGCACATGCACGTGTGTGTGAAATGCGCTGTAAATGTGTGCAAAGCACATAAAGTAACAATAATTTGCTAACTAAATGTATAAAAACGCAAACTGGATTACATGCTACAACGTATGAGATCAACAGCAGATAGAAATACTTTCAAAATAAATAAGCAAATTGAAAAGCAAGCAACAGAACGTAGAAGCATAGGGAAACTTTAACTAAAACTTTTGTATGAAGTCACCTAAATTAGGGGCAAGTGCGAGCGCAAAGACAAAAAATAACAGAGCAGACAATAGAAAGTGTATTTAAATAAAATAAATTTTTTTTTTTACTAAATGAATAATGAAGATATTAAATTGCTACACTTTGTCTGCATGGCAAATGGCCTTATTTAATGACTGACTAGTTACAGAGTATCAATCATATGAAACAAAAGTAAACACTTTGTATTGGGCAACCATAAGCAAATTGCACTGCACACTTTTATGATTTGAAGTGCATTTTATTTTTCAATATAGCCGCTTTGAACATCAGTACACTTGTTTTAATGCAAGTACAATGTATGAGTTCCATAATTAAAGAGAAAATCACGAAACGCTGCAAAAACGCCTCCACAGCTGTTATGGCCACATTACTCAAATACAAATGCTCTCAATGCATGTATCTTTTAAGTCTCAAAACATATGCCTAAGGGCTCAATCAATTGAATGCGATAAACGTTCCGAATAATTCGAACGCTTATTAATGGATTTTAATTTATTGCACAGATTTCTCTATTGAGCTGTTTTGAAAAGTTACGTTTATGATTTAAATGTAATAAAAATTAAATTAATTAAATGTAATTTAAATTAATTAAATTTGATAAAAATTATTTTTAAAATAAGAAAATTATTCATAATAAAAATTCTTTTTGAATCCGATGTAACTGATACTAACACTTTTTTGCCCGATTTCTGTACACGAGCTCTATTTTGAGACTAAGAACCAGATATAGACCTCTATTAAGCCTCCTTTTTCATGTAAACATAATGTTTATAGACCCAAGTTACTTCCATGGTGTACGATAGACACAAAAATTCGCGGTTTTCTTTCATGCTCAATACTGTATGTTGCTGCGAACGTTTCATTCGAATGTTTGGTTGTGCGGTTGTAACCGAATGTTTCAGCCACTGTGCAGCACAGCACTTTGAAACCCAAAGCTTCACTCAAAATATTGCTTACACTGCCAATCAGACGTTTCTATTAACACCGTTATATTAGCCATTGCCATGAGGGCTATCAGGAATTTTCAGCACCATAGGACTGCTGAGATTCCTTAAATCGCAGATAAATTCAGCGAACTGTCTAAATGAGACTTAGATTTGCTTTTACGTCTATCTCATGTATTCGCATACATCAATACGGTTTGCTCGGGTCCATTTCTCAATTAAACCCATACACATTCCAGACTTCGTAAGTGGAGTTGAACAGAACCTATAATTTGTACAGTCTCTACGTAAGTCCCCGCATATGACAGAATACGTTAAGACTATCGTATGTGATAGCAGCTTCGAATAAAGGGTCTTTCAAGTGCCACAGGGACCGTTGTTTGGCGCTGCCAAGTATTTTACCAGACATAAAGAATGCCGTAGTTGTTCCAATGGCACCGTCTCAGTGTGCGGCGCTTGTTTTGGGTGCAGCATTAGCATTTCAGGTTAGCTAGGCGTCTTAACAAAGCATGGTAGATGTCCATGTTGCCTACTCTGTACACACTATATGGTACCAAGGATAATTACTTGGGGAGTTGGTCTCAAATTCATGTTGTAATCGCTGTTCACGGAGTGCTCTACCTGGAAAAAGGCTGACGCCAGTACAGCATGATGAACTAAAGCTTAAAAATCTTTACTGTCTTCCAATGTGATCATCTCCAATTTTTCAAAGATTTCTCGTATTGTTGTTTTTGGAATACGTGACGTGGATCCTCCTGATAAGAACACCATAAAATTAAGGGTTGCTAAACTCTGCTTAACAACTTGAGGGCAAAGAGCTCATAAGCAGTTTTCAAATTCATGCATGAAATTCGTTGTCTTTTAGACTTTGAAAAAAAAAAATGCAATCACCGCACGGTATTCATGTTTTTACAACATAAAAAATAATTTAACGCCGATATTTTAGGTGAATGGCTTTAAAACAAAGAACATCTTGAAAGAAATGATGTGAAGAGTTAACCAACAAAACAAAAAAAGTGGCAAAACGTTTTGAGGGGCCTGGTAATTATATGCAGTTTATTAAAAGCACGGCTTAGAGACTCACATTGAATATAATAACATTAATTAAATTCAATTGAAATAATAATATACACTTCTATATTGAAGATTGGGTATGTTAAAATTTTCAAAAATCACTGTGCTGCACAATAGAGCAGTTTGGTTAGCAATTTGTAGCCATTTAATATACATTACAAATTTTCATATACGTTTTTTGAAAGATAAAAATTAAAAAATGCGCCATTGGTCTGTTCGCATTTAGATTTCAAATTTAATTGTGTGGTAGTTAAAATCAAAATTAAATTCAAGTTGATCATTGGTTATTTCATATTTTGATCAGACTATACAAAACTACACTAAATTTCGAAGGCAAGTCATGATTTCTTTAACAAATCTCCTTAACTATGCGTAACAATCGGCGTCTTTTTTTAAAGTAAATTTTGTTGTTTCTCTTTAATTCAATATTAAAATTACTTTAAAAATTTTATTGGACATTTGATACAGGAAATCACAGAATATATCACTAAAGTGAATCTTTGATAATTTTTTACAGTTTTTGACTTCAAGAATTATTACTTTAATTGCTATAAAAGTTCAATATGGGGTCCATAAACTGACCACTTTACTGTAGTCAATGAAAAATGAATTTGCAGTTCATTTAGCTCCACTAGATTGGGCCTGTAGGTTAATTATTCTGGCGTGTTTTGGCAAATTTAAGAAGAAAGCAGAATTTAATTTGATATCAACCGATGACTTGACGCAGGTTTAATGCTGCAAACATAGTCCTTATGATGGGTATACGGCAGCGAGCGCATGGTTGGTTACTTTGAAGCGCGTAAAAGTTTGTGGTAGACACAAAAACAATTTGACAAACTTTTTGTGTTGCCATTGCTTTGGCTGTTTTTGATGATACTGCTGGTTGTTTTGCACTTTTTGGTTTTGCACTTACCAAGTGAACATATGTTAACAACACGCAATACATATTTCGTTGCTGTACTTCTCATGCTACGCGAGAAGACAATAAATGTTAGTCCTTGATAGCAAGCATGGCTCGCTTCCTGCCTTACTTTATTCAATTTATTTGGCTCATTTGTGTGTATGTATTAGTTAAGCTAAGAAGTTTTTTTTTTATTCTTATTAGTTGTTGTTTGGAGCTTATTTTTTAACAGGAACTTGTTGCCATCGCAAGCATATAAACAACATGCCAAGTTTTGAACTCATGCTCTTGTAAGAGTCTTAAAAAAATTGTATTAGAGGCTTATGATTATTTGTTCTGATTTGTTAAACATTTTTGTCGTCTGGCGAGCGTTTAATCCAGCAGATGTTTCAATAAATGAAGTGCAAAACTTTGCTAATTGAGTTATATATATAAGCGCCAATGTATGAGCAACCAGTTAAATGACTTAACATGTGTCCACAAAATTAAGGCTGTAGAAATACTTTCAAACTTTTCTAGGCTAATTTAGCTGCAATCAAAAGCATTGAAACTCAGAAATACTTTTGTTAAGCACGTAATTGTACTGCTAAACAGATGCTTTAAGAGAGAAGCACGACTTATTATCAATGATTCTAACGTGACATTAATATTGCATTTTACTGCAAATCAGTTTTGAACGAATTGATTCTGTCGCATCATAGAAGCGGACAAACTGGTGTTTTAAAATTTCTTAAGCTGGAATTTGAAACAGTTTCTTATGGCTAATGAAACTNGTTTTGAACGAGTTGGTTTCTGTCGCATCATAGAAGCGGACAAACTGGGGTTTTAAAATTTCTTAAGCTGGCATTTGAAACAGTTTCTTATGGCTAATGAAACTGGGCATGTATTCAAAAGCGATATCATTCAGTTTCTGTTATAACTTATAATGCTGTAATGCTGATAAATAAAAGTGTGGCATGCTTCGGTTTCCTGCAGCGCAATGGTATTAAAACGGAAGCAGATCTTTTGCTATTCAAAGCTGTTATTTATTTGATTTAATTTCATTTCAAATAGTTTTGCACTTTGTTGGTTTTAGTTTGTATAAAATTGCGAAGTAGTGAATTTGCTTCAATCAAATGAAAATAGTTAGCTTCGAAGGCTATTGTTGGTATTGGAAATTTTAAAAACTAATTTCAAGCATTGCGTTTTAATGTCTTTTTTTCCATTATTTGTAATATACGGCATGCCAATTAAGCACTTTACGCCCTACTTTCCGCTATTGCAAGTTGTTTCCAATAAAATACATGGATTTTTTAAAATGCTGTAATTCCTGCAACAAAGCAGCTATAAACTTTTATCAGCCATGCCAAGCCGGAAGTCACTGTAACAACAACATAAATAAAAACAAAAATGACAATAAAACCAATAAACAACAATTGGTAAAAGTTTACAGAAAGCAAACAAAGAATGGTGAAAGTTAAACTCAAAATTGTAAAAAGAGAAAAACTTGAACAGCAAGCTTAAAATTTTAAAATAAAAATAGCAAGCACAGTACGCAATTTGCGTACATATTTTTGTGTTGTTGCTGTAGCAAGCCATGCACTGTTGACCAGCTGAATGCAAACAGACATGCACTTTTAAAGGATCAACGCGCTCAACAGCAGCACGACGACAATTGACGATAAAAACTTTTCACCTCACCGAAGTGCATAAATGATATTAAATACTATTTTTTTTAC
>JXPQ01010616.1:4700-15674 GCA_001014675.1 Ephydra gracilis
GCTTTTATTGCCTTGCCAATTCTTCCGAGTGCTTTAATCGGCGACTACAATCATTTGATGATAAATACTTGTGAATGCCGAACAAAATAATTAATTTGCAAAGGGTTGGCATGAGACTTAAAACGTAGCAGTCTAATTTAAGTATATTTTTTTTAATTCTTTGGTCGACACGCAAACTCAAACCCAATCCATTTAAAAACAAATTTTTTATTTTACGTATTATGCCCAAAAATAAATTTAATGTTTTTTAGGTTTACTCTCAAATAATATAGGCAATGATTTCGCGATAGAAGTACATTGAATAGTAAAATAGTTGTCTAAAATACCTGAAGATGGAATTAAGAAATTTAATTTTGAAGAATATATATATTTCCATATGCAACAAATAAATGTAAGAATTTTGAAACCATCTCTATATTTGCAGGGAAAAATAGTCGCTCGACTGGTTAAAGGCCAAGTATCCATTGGCTGAAAATTTCAAGTGAAGGCGCAGAACACCGGCACTGAAGCATATTTATTCACTTACATTTAAATAGTAAAGAAATTAAATTTATTAAAAACCTAGTTGTCAATAACCAGTCAAATAAAAACATAACAAAAATTTTGTTTATTTTCCCCGTTCGCCAATGTTGCATTGAGTTTTAAATCAAATTTAAAATTGAAATACATTTGATTACATTATTTGAATATTTGTGGCAGTTGCCTTTTGGAAATTAAGAATAAACTAAAATATTAAAATATCAAAAAAAGCTATAAACTTTTCACAAAATGCTTGTATTCCGTTTCACTAGCACTATTGTTATATTCATACTGATTGCAATGTCATTGGTGCTGACGTACTGCAAAGAAATCATAACTTCATCTGCAGTTTTAATGGTATGTCTTTTACGAGTGAGTAATTCATCTGAATTTAACTATAAGATTATTATTATTTTTACTTGCAGCCGCTTTTCTGCCAAGTGTTGGATTTCTTAGAAAAACTTATAGAACGCACGACTTAAGATGTACCAACCTCATCAACATTCTGCCTGTTTAAAACTGGCGCAACAATGTTAACCGAAAAACTTTTGCATTTTATTGTATGTTTATTTTCATTTCCATATAATAAAATTTTGTAGCCGCATGTTTTGAAAATATTCGCCCAGCTCTCAGCGAAAATTAGCTTTGTTAAACACGTCGCAATCATTTCAAACAAATCTGCTCAATGAATTGGCTACAAAGTTTTTGCAGCTGCAGATTTTATTGTTAAACGTATGATTTAACTTAATAGGATTATGGCTTTGGCTGATGATGTCTGATCCGTTTGCCATGACTTATTTACAAACAAGGAGTGCAATGTACATTCACCCAGTGATTGCAAATCCTTTGAGAAATATTAAATGTTAAAAAATAGATGGTATTTATTAGTCATTAAGAAAATCCTTGAAAAATGGCATATATGACGATATAAACAACAATAACAAATTAATTGGAAAGCAAAAAGCAGACAGGGTACTTTGAATTGCTGGAAAAGCTTTATAACATCAAAGGTGGTAGGTACTATAAACTTTTGCAATGAAAAACATTGAATATAATACGAAAATTTGAGAGTCCTGGTCCTAGATAAGGATACACAGCGCATAGACAGTAATATGGGCTGCTTTCAAACAACGACTGAAACTATCTGTAAATTGTTGAGGTCTATCGCATGGCTTCTTAATTTGTGTAAATTAAGATTAATTTGTATGAAAATAATGAAATAAGGCTTATATCGTTAACCCTGGCATAGCTGTTACAATTTTAAATTAACCTCCAATAGTAACGAGTACCTGCTCACACATGCTTCTCAATGTATTCAAACTGACATAAGCAGAACGAGTAAAACTCAACAAGGCCTGGAATATCCAGACCACGAAATTGCTGATNTTTTAAACTGAACTCTATCATCTTGCGTATGAAAAGTCGCTTCTCATATCTTATGTTTTCTTTCATGGTGTCTGACATAAGCAGAGCGAGTAAAACTCAACACGGCCTGGTATATCCAGTCCACACAATTGCTGATGCCCGACATTCTTCATACACGAGAAAACTTTCTGCGGTTTACGGAAACTAATTTTATTCTTAGCAGAAGCTTCGAGAGGCAACCATGTGTCCTTTCCGAGCATCAGATGCTGGAGCAGATTAATTGATGAAATAAAAGAGGTGGTAGGAAAACATTTTCCACCACCGTGTCACGAATTGCGAATTGAATGCATTATGAATGCATTATATAATGCCAAATATGTTGCANAATTTCCCACCACCGTGTCACATATCAATGTGAATTTAATGTTGGTGAAAATTAAATGCGAATTGAATGCATTATATAATGCCAAATATGTTGCAGTCTATTAACTTTCATGTCGTNAGTCTATTGACTTTCATGTCGTCTGTAACAATGAAAGATATTTCAATACTGGGAAAACTAAAAATAAAACGGTAACTCAAAATTTGTTTTTAATGAACAAAAAAAAAATAAAGCTTATAAAACTATTTAATTTTTTGCGGCATATGCACTTAATTCATTCTCAATCTTACTTATGCAACGTAGTGAGTCAGAAGAAAACGCGTTTAACAAACTAAATGCGTTTATTTTGAATTTTAATCACAGTTTTCGAGAAAAAATGGCACTCTAATTGAAAAATTACATAACTCACCCGAAGTCGTGCTGCTGTGAGTATCTGCTTGCACGTTATCGGATGTACAATTGCAAAATAACGTTCCATGCAGATGACGACCAAGATGAATATCGATGCAGTATAGCTTAATTGCTGCACAAACTGATACATTCGGCAGAGAAATTCGCCAAAGACCCAGCTGAAAGCAAAACATTAAAAAATCATGATTCAACACTAAAAAAATATTGTTTACACGTTTCCTATCATTTAAAAAAAAAAAAAATTGTTTTATAAAGTATATCGCAAAGCGTCAAGTTTTCGTGTTTGTACTTCATTATTGATATTACACTGAACTTGCGTAATATATATACCAATTAAAAAGCATCAATTTTTAATTAATTTATGAATGATGGCTATAAAGACGCACCCTAGGTTATATAAATGTCAAGACAATTTTTTTATTTTTAAACCACACAAAAATGAAATTTTTTTAAAGCTACGTCAAACCGCAGTTTTAATGCGTGTGCGCTTACGCAATTACCACAGTGTTGCTGCATAATTATGTCAATCTGTCATTAATGGCTATATGCACTGCTCTATTATTCGCAGGAAATGGCATTTAAATTAATTATTTGGCAGTGCCTGGATAAGCAGCAAATGATTGTGTTATTAAAGTCGCTATGACTTCATTGCCACACCGTATATTTGCGAACAAAACAGAACATGCTTAATTAAGCAGTTAAGATGTGTTGCTGCACTTGTGGCAGTTCAATTAAAATGGCGTCTGCTTAGTTGCAACACAACCTCCAGGCATTAACCTTAATATATATTTATGCGAATTTTCCCATGGCATTCTACAACTGCACTGCAAATGACTTACTTCCACGCGCAGTTATAACTGTAACACCTCATTGTACAATGACTTGTTGCCTTTACTTTGATTTGTTAATTGCGCATTGAATTAAACAACTGCACAGATCCCTGCTTTAATTCAAATTAAAATCAAAATTGCTTACTTACCTTTCAATTAAATAAATTGATAAATTCTGCATAACACAAAAGAGACCAACGCAAAAGTCAGCTAACGCTAAATTGGCTAAAAAGAAATTCGTGATTGAACGCAGTCGACGTGACATTGTGACAACCAATATAACAAGTAAATTTCCTGCAGAAAAGAAAAGAAATTATTACAATTATTTTAATGACTTTTCAAACTTTTGATTCAATTAAATTCAACATTAATTTTGCAATAATTGAAATTTTCTTCTACAAGACAGTACAATTGGTAATTGTTTTTGCACTGCTATTTAGTTTCCTATGCAGTGTTTTCATGAATATCTTAAATAAAAAAAGAACATTTTTTTTTAAGCTTAAATTCTTACTCACATCAAGAGCTATGGAACAGTCGATCACACACGGTTAACAATACCTTTCCTTCATTGCATTCTTGGATAAATGTTTTTCAAGACAGACAACTATTTTTAGAAAAACTATATACAAAAACGACTCTGCTGCCTCTCTGTTCAAGGTATTCATGCTAATTTCAGTTAAAAGATCCGAGCGAGGTACTCGGTGTTATTGACCGAAGCTCACACTCAAAAATGTTGTGNGGACAATTTATTGCAAAAGTACCAAGTATGCAGTGACCTATGATGAAGCAGCTTGCTATTGTACTCATTTAACTGAAATTGGTNTACAATTAATTGCAAAAATACCAAGTTTGCAGTGACCTATGATGAAGCAACTTGCTATTGTACTCATTTAACTGAAATTGGTATTAAAAAGGACATATGTTGTGCTCCAGTTTACAAATTTCAATCAGATTCGAAAATTGAATAGACAATTTGCAATGGCATCACTGGATTTATTACAAATTGCAGTGAATTTGATGAATCTATGAAAGATACCAAAAATCCTTAATGAGTTTGCTCAAATTCGAGAAAATTATGTAAATAACAAGAACGGGAGTAAAAATTCAATTTGGGTACGCGAAATTATTACTGATTTTAATCCGATTTCAGAATATTAAGAAAACAATGCAAAACCACTAAAATATCAATTACATGCAATGAAACACGAAGTGCTAATGAGAATTTACTGAAGTAAGGGGCAAAAGCACTATGGCAGGTACCCAATTCTTATCAATTTTTCCCAAATTGAAAATTGTTATTTCATTGTATGCCTTTGAGCTAATTACCAATAATAATGTCCAATGGGAGATACCGCCTTTGCTCAATATAGATTGAAAGTTTAAAGCATCTTTCTTAAAGTAGAATTTTAATTTTATTTAAATCATCAAACCTTATTCCCTTTTAATAACGTGAATTAATTCACTTCATACGACATTTGCCATTGGAAATCTCCGTTGGAATACTCCTTTGGTGTGACCCAAATCAAATCATGTGTATGGGAAATCAAACGCTTTAATATGTAAGAGTTTCATTGTAGCTAAGACTTCTTGCAAACAAACTCACGACCACATGCGCATTGCAAGACAGACATACGTGCGTTTGTGTATGCAGTGTGTAAACAGCAGCAAAATTATTCAGTCCATAAATAACTCTATTTCTACATACAAAATAATGCAAAAAGTTTTTGTAATATTTTTATTTAGTTAAACTTTTCATTAATTCAGAGTTAGCCCTTAAATTATTATTTGAGAAATGCTAAGACACAATTTAGTTTGCTTTACTACCGTACAACTCAAAATTTTAAATTTTTTCGAATAAGAAATTTCTTCATTCTTACCGCTGGTGAGCCGACGTAAATAATTCATGAGTTATTTTATTCAACATTTACTTTGATTTTGTGCACAAAAAAACTATTACGCCGTGGGCGTTTATTGTTAGCATAATTTGTAAAGGGCACTTCTGTTAATAACAATTGAAATTCTTTAGCAGACAATATATGTAGAAATAATATATTTTTCAACTCAAATACCTGTGACCTAGACATCACTAAGCAATGAACTAAAATGAAAGCTGAAAAAATAATTCCAACGAAAAAGACGAAAAAGCAAAATTTTTTCGGCATTACAAAAGTTTATTTCTATAAAGTTTGAGCACATTATATTTTTATTTCAATTTTAATTTGATCGAGTACTAATTATGGCTTAAATTAATGTTAACCGAGTGAGTTATATTTTTAAAATTAATGTGTCATTCATTAGTGCCTATAAGTAAAATTAAAAAATTGTAAGTGTAAAACCATGTTTTAAATATATTATTCATTCATGTCATTAAATATATTAAAACTAAATATATATAAGTGCCCATTTAAAAAATCTCATTTGAATATTTCATTCTGACTTTCTAATAATATTCCATGCTCAAACCTACATATTAAGTAGGCTTAATTTTTTTTATTCAAGTAAGAGTACACGCATAAACACCGTTTTGAACTTATGTTCTGATTAAAAAATTTAACAGTCGGTTTTACTGTGTTCACTGAGAGCAAATGATTATTTTCATAAAAAATCGGATACGACACAATTCGGCAGTCAGCCTTATGTGGCTGAAATTAAATATACCGTTTTATGCATCTTCATAAAAATAAAAAAGATGACAGGCAAAAACACATTCATGGGGAGTATGAGTTAATCAACTTAGACAAAAGTATGAAAATGTAGCTGTTTCATTAGCCAGCTTAAAGACGTCATTAACTCGCAGCAAGCTGCTGTGCATACTTTATAAATATTTAATAGTAATTTTTGTTATGATTTTCTTAAATTTGGAGCGACGGAGAATTATTTATGCTTTAAAAAATTAAATTTATAAGGAAAAAGAAATTATTTCATAAAAATCTTTGGTCGCAACTACACGTGTGATCCGTTTCGTAAGCCATTTTATAATTAAAAAATTACCATCCGAACAAAATATTTGGTAAACCTTTCTCGTGTGTGTGTGCTTTTCTCACAGTTACATGAGAGAAGAACAATAGGCAAAAGATACACACACGGCCGCTAATCTTCTACTAATCTAAACAATATTTTGATAAACCACGGAACCTTTAATGAACATGTTGATTTAAGTCAAAATACACGATTAAGTTTGTTCGTGAATGTATTCGATACAATGGCAATATAGAGGAGCAAACAGAAATTCCAATTCCTAAAAATGAACATTTTTTTTTTAAATGTTTGCAAAAAATGTATTGTTGAAGAAAAACATGGTACTTGAACTGTCAATTCGGCATTTATGGAAGATTGGACTTTTGCTGGAAATGATAATCGCAAAGCGTGATGATGGTTCAATAACTGTGCCAATTGGAACAGAAGAAATTGATGTGGATAAACTTTGAAATGTGTGATATACCCCCATATCCTACCAAAATTTCTAAAACAAGCAATCGTTTAACCCTTAGCACTTTAATACATTTTCTCTTTTCTGATGTTCTCACTTTAACAAGTTGATGTTCCTTTTGTACGTGTTTGGCAAGAAAACGCAAATTTTCTCTAGAAAACTAAATTTTATATAAACAACATTGAAGAAAAATACACGAAAAAAAATATATTTTAATGCTGTTGAATACGAGCTGTGCCAGTCGAAGTTAATGCAGATTCTCAAGTCATAACTAATAAATGATGAGCACATGGGACGCTGTCAACGCTCTGCTTGTTAACTGATTTTATTAATTGATATAATGTAAGTAAAATCACTTATTTTAAAAGAGTATTTAAAAAATTAATTAAAATTATATCTGGGTCTTGTTTGGCAACCAAAGTAGCAATATCAACATATTGTTTGAAGGATTATTAAATAATCGGTATGCAAAGATTTGCATTGCTTCAAAGTTTCACTAAGTATCAATTAATTATTTTTTGTTGANTGGAATTATTGCCAACACAGTTTGTATACTGCATTTTACCTACACACATACAAACGCCTTTCAAAATTACTGCTGACATTTAAGATAACCAGCAGCAGTAAATATTAAATTGCTCTTGTTATTTATATGAACAGCCTGACAGTTACAACTTTTTTAATTATTTCAGAATGCAAAGTTTTAAAATTAAACCTATTTTTATTGCAATTTTTATATTTTTTCAAGAACCGGCAAACAATTTTTGCTACTTTTCTCATTTTTCTGTTAGTACTTGCAGTTATTAGTCAAGTGCTTGCTAGCGTGTGTGATTGTGAGACGCGGCATTATATGTTGAAAAATATTTTGATTATACTTATTTTGGATACATCATAATAATTCTGTTCACGGAAAATTTTCATTAATTTTGGATTTTTATTATTGTTATGCCATAAACATTAAGCCACCGCTGCAGCATATTTGCAGATTAATTTTACCAATGCAAAAATATATTCAAGTAGTTTTATTTTGATTTTATTATTATTATTTTTTTTAATTTAAACTAAAATTGCTGAAATGAGTTGCAAAAGTTAATGAATAAATTTGCATATGTAAAGCGTAGCAAATGGCTTAATTTTAAACATCCCTTACACACATATAGCATGCATTACAAGTTTTTGTTGTAAGTTATCTTAATTACAATACTTGCCATGGTATTTAATATAATGTAAGCGCAGAGCAAATTTGTAAGCAATAATATTGTTTCCCAAGTTTAATGCTGTTTGGATAAATAGATGCGCATAAGTCGATACATAATGATTTGCCATTGGGATATGTGTATTTATAAAAAATTTAATATCAAATTAGTATTTTCATGTAGGCATTAATTTATCATACACAACAGAGATGGTCGTCAGTAATTCAGTAAATTACGTGTCATTGTGACAAAACTGTTTGCATCGCTAGCAGATAACATTTATGTACACGAAAAGTTTTATTGTTAGGAAAAGTTTGGCCAAGTATCTCGGCTGTCATAATAATTAATTTACGACGTTCATTAATGAAATTATTAATGCAAATGAAAACAATATAAGTTGAAAAGACGGCCACAACCATTATCAGTCATCATCCGTCAAATCATGATTCCATAGTATTTAATTTTTTGAAAATCTTAATTTTATGATATTTGTACAAATGCTTCAATGCTTCTGTTTATTAGCTAAGGAGCTTTCGCTGAAAAATCGCGCTGACGCTGATTTGAGAATTTTATGTTGGCAAGAACATTTTGTATCATTTGGAAATTTCAGTAATTCTCGATGTGAAATCTATTAGAAAACACTATTGAAGGGTCCACCAAATTGACTGATCGACTTCACTCAAGTTTAAGAATAGTATGTAAATGATAGAACACTGCTGCAATATTAATTTCAGTAACTTTAAACCAATTTCACGGCCTTTATGCTCAGTGCACTGATTTCAAGGTCAAAAGTTGAATTGGCAGATATTCGTAAATGTTAATCAATTGCAATCAAACTCTATATTGTCGAGTTTCAAAAAATATCCAAACATTTTAAACAATCAATATTTCGATCATTTTGGATGAAATTACTAACCATTGTGGTCATTTCAGTGAAAACAAGGCAAAAATGTTGTAGGAGGTCATGCATCACGCTTACTCGGTGCAACTCAACTTTATGGCAACAACGTAAAAACGTCGAAATATATAAATTCAATAACATACGATGACATGTATTCCGTTGTAAGTGGGGTTAAAAAGGTAGGTTCCGAAGCTTTAGGCCGATTTTCCTCTAATTTCGCAGTATCAAATAATAGAGGGTAAATACTCTCAAACAAATTTAGACGCATGTGTTCAAATACCCGACTTTAATCATAATTTGGATTAAATCGGAAGTAAGCATCTTATAGAGGTATCAGACGTTATTGACATTGACATTTTATAAAATACAGCTAATAAAGAAATTTTCAGCAATCCATAACAAAGATTGATTTCATTGCAAAATCATAGCTAATTTTTTTAGTATCGATATCTAGTCGAAATATTGGCTCATAATTGAAATCGCTGCATGTCATTTAACCTAAAAACATTACGTTTTTACATTAGATTTTAGAATTTTGCGTTGATTTTTTTTATTTTTTGCGTAACCAAAGAACGCCACGTTTTGAGTAGCATTAAGTGCTCTATAAAAAATAAGGTCATACAAAAGTATTTTCATTTTTCTGGTTTCAATCAACTTTAAAGAAAGCCTTTACAATTTTTTTAAAAAATAAAAAAAAAATTGTCATTTGAACTTACCGAAAAAGCAACAGCAAAAAACCAGCACATACATTGTTATAAATATCACTCTAACATCTGTGCGATCAAATATATATTCCCTTGTCTCGTCAATATCAGTGGCATTCTCAACGTTACTAATATTAAAGCTCACTTCGCTTGTGCCATTTCCTAGCAGCTGCGTAAAGTCTATATCAAAGCTGTTGCTCTTGTTGCTTAAATTATCATTATTATAATAATGATTTTTGTAGTTATTGTGCTTAAAGTGGGTATTAGTTGTAATCAGACTTGGCAGATTTACAGCAAAATTTAAATGGAAATTTGTGTTGTTTCGATCAATAGCAGTTGTTGCAGCCCCAATGACAATTGCGACAGCATTTAAGCACAGACAGCTTACGGCGTACATACTGAGTGTCATGGACGCACAGTGAGTTGTTCGGTTTCGATTTGTTGATTTGCTTGCTGGCCATGTTAAGAAGAGCAATAATTTTATAACGAAATATGCAAACATCCGCATTAAAACGGAAACACTTGCTCTAGATTGCAGCTTATCGTGATGGCGCGCTTGAAAAAAAAGCAAATTTAATGGCATCGCTAATGCTAGTTGTNTGCTTGAAAATAATGCAAATTTAATGGCATCGCTACTGCTAGTTGTTGTCGTATTGATGTGCATGATTTGCTCGATTTGTTGTTTTGTATTATCATGCATTGCATAGCAATATCTTGATTTGCCATAGCAGACGCTGTCTTCTTGTATTCGCAACGGCTGTAAGGAGTAAGCAAATCAGTTTTCATACCTGAAAGCGGCGTTGAACAAGCATTAGCTCTTATTGTTATTTGCGTTTGCACTCCACTGCCAAAGTTATTGCTATTTTTAGCACTTTGTCTTTGAATATTGTCTGGCAGCGAACTCCTTAATCCCATACAGCAGCCAGTAGAAGTACGGACTGTTTTATGGTTTTCATACAGCTTACACTTAAGTGTCTGCTGATTGCGCTGCCAGCGCACATAATTTTCATAATAGTCTGCAGTTTTTATATATCGTTGTTGTATCTGGTAATCCTTACTGCGTAAGTAACTTGCATCACTGTCGCATTTGCACGCACATTCTTCACGCTGGTAATGTTCNCTGGTAATGTTCGTTGTGCCAACAACCGAAAGGTGGCATTGCACTTATCGTTTGATGGCTCACACAGGTAATAGTAGATCTTGTGTTTCACTTACTGCTGTATGATGTTATTTCCC
>JXPQ01010642.1:27496-41470 GCA_001014675.1 Ephydra gracilis
TAATTTTTTTTTTTTATTTTTAATTCTTTGAAATCTCTTAATTTTGATCAATTTAAATTTTTAATGAATATGAGGAAAATGTTGATATGGTTTTCAGAGTAGTGAAAATGGCTTAGTTAGCATGCTGTTATGGGTGCCACATTCGACACCAACTACAGATAATATGTATTTGAAGATCTTTGTATTATTCCAGGTATGAAGCCGACAACGCTTACTCATTTTTCAGCAAGCCAGGAAATTTCTTCCATTATCTCCAAATCTCCAAAACATGAATATAAAAAACTCAAGTATTATATGAAATTATATATGCTTAAATTAAGTTATTCGTTCTTGACAAAACCTATCTGTCTATCCAATATTCCGTACGCTTAAATTTATTTAAATGATAAAACTTATTTAAAAAAAAAAAAAAACAAAATTTTGCCATCGATAAAAACAATAACCAAAAACACAATAACAACAGGAATATTTTCAGAGGCAAGTACAATATTAAAGCGGTATAGTTTATGCTTTATTGAAATGGCAGAAAACAGAATTGCGAAGGCTTGGCAGTATACAACTAGATTCACTCAAAATATTATTAATGCAGAACATTATACCATTCACATTTTTCAATTAATTTATTTTAAATTTTAAGGAATATATTATTTTTAAGAAAATAGTATCATTTTTCAATATGTCCAACTTTGTCCCGGATTATGCAATTGAGAGAAGTGACATTGTTTTGACTAAAGTGAAACATCGCTTTCTAAGCGCTTTTGAACTTCTTTATTTGCTTCGACTATACTTCAAATGCAGTAATCCATCGGGTTTGCAACTACGGAATTTGCTAGCCACAGAGTGTGAAAAAGAAGTGCGGAACATTGGAACTCCAGTCATTCTTGCATGAATGTGAATGGTGTCCAGTTGTATTATTTTTGTGCGCGGGGTTGCGGACACTGTCTAGAACTCGTTCTCAGTACTCAATTGCATTGCCTTTGACCCCTGCCGCAAAAACACCAGCGGAGAGCAGCTTTCGGCCGACACACCTAGCCATAAAATTTCATACCTACGCTTTGTCGATCAAAGTTCCAAATCATGTGCTCGCACTAAAGTATGATCGAAAAACCAAAAATAATCCCCATTTTGCTGAACCGTAAACGATTTACCGTCAAAGAAAAGAATATTTCGAGATTCGCCTCTTCACTTTCTTCGCTATTTGCACACGCTGTTTCTTCGGCTTTTCAATCCAATTTTCTAGTAACATCATGCAAATTAAAATGCTTTAATTGCAATTTGGTTTCCACCGATCGCTAGCATCCAAGATTTTGAGCGTTTTTGCCATTTATCGTGCGCTCTGTGATGCTTTACATATCTCAACTTAAATTTTTGAATTTTTGCGAGCCCAGTAGAAATTTTTGTTTCGACCTGTAACATAACGTTACCCTTATATATATTTTGTACGATTGCAAACTCTTTGCTAATTTTCAAGTGCCAAAACTCACGAAAATTAGCCGTTTCTGCTGTTCCAGCCACATGAACAGACTTAACTTCATTTGCGGAGCTAAAACGCATTCTCTTTGCCGTTCTATCTTAACTTTCACGACACTTTAATCATATTAAATTTTTCAAGAGTAAATCAAATAAGCACCAGTTTTTATTTACCAACAATTAATCTTCTTTTCTTTTACTGCAAAGCACCACATGTGGTAATTTTATGAAAAAATAATAATTAAACACAGATTTAAATTAAAAAAATTGTTTCTGCAATTGCTGTATGCGTTATACGCGAGCATGCGTTGCAACAATTAATTGCCTTCATGGCGGAGTGCTCAACCTTGAAGACCATTTTACGTTCACATAGATCAGTAGATGTTTTTGCCTTTTTTTAACACGCTAACTCTTTAAAAGTTTTAATATTTTTTATCAGTTTTTATTGTTATACTTTTTGTTGCTTTCGGCTTCAAAAAATTTTTGCAGTTGCCAGTAAGTGGCTCTTAANGTAATCAGTTTTTATTGTTAAATTTTTTGTTGCTTTCGGCTTCAAATAATTTTTGCAGTTGCCAGTAAGTGGCTCTTAAGTTTTAGAAGCCTTTACAAACACACCACATTTTCCTTATTATTTCCTTTCATTAATTTAATTCAATTTATTTAATCAGCACTTACCGCACCCCTCGCATGTCTTATTTTAATTTGTCTTAATCTTATCTGCTGCGCATCCCTAACAAGCTCAGCATAGTAATCTTATTTAATTTTACTTTTTATTTTTATCGTTTATTTAATCTTTGCATTGGTCTTCAGTTTTTCTTTTAATGACACTTTTTCCTTTTATTTTATCGCAAAGGGATCAGCAGAAAATTGAAAAGTCAACTTGCAATACCAACTTAAGCAATTAAAAGGACATTGTTTACACCTACCCCACTACATAATACACAACATTTCTCGTCTCGTTTCACTCAACTCGTCCCCAGTGACAGTGGCTGGAGCAGCTGTAGCAGCATTTAAAATGAAATTAAGCTTTGCTCAATTTTATTTCATATTAAATTATTTTTATTTTGCTGAAGACCTTTTATGCTGAATCAACTTAAACTAAATTGGCAAATAAGAGCTGCAAGCAACAGCACGCTAACCTCTAATTCAGGATTTTTACTTGTCATTTTTGTGCCAAATTTCGAGACTAACAATTAAATTGTTTGTCCACCGTAATCGAATGCAAATAAAGACATGCAGAGCAAGGCTCTTCATTTATACTCCAAGTGTTATAAAGCCTCTAGTGCTATTGAAGCTATTTAGATAAATGCTTGAATGAAATGACACAACAGCGTTGCCAACAAATAAAACACTCGAGTATTTATCGAGTAGCCACATCAGCCCTATGGCATACAAACAAGGTTATCAGCAGCATCATCAGCATTATATCAAAATGATCTTAATTCGCATATCTGATTGCCGAAATAATTTTTCCACCAACCCTAACAGCGTATGTAATGAACTAAGAAAAATACACCGAATAAAAATTTAAATTAAAAAAAGAAGCACACGTCAAGCTGAAGCTGCGACGGACGGCTTACATGAAATGTGAGCGTTGCTTAATAACAGCTACGTGACAATTAAGCAGCGCTACATGCACACAGTTAATGATGCTGATGATACATGTATGCATGCGTGCATGTGTTCGACCATTTGCGACTCAATAGCTTAGCAATAACAACAGTCACAACACATTACCATGGCAAGCTTTATGCATGTCTGCATTGCAAGTAGTCGGTGCTTGCGTGTGTGGCTAACGGCGCGGGTCTTTGTTGCCTTCCTGCCACACGCACGTTTACAATTAAATTAAGTTATTGCTGTGTGTGCGTTGTCCTTCAAGATTGCCAGCAACACGTCTCTCATACAAGTTGTTTCTTATTATTGTTTGCTATTATTGTTGCATCAATCCTGTATGCCATGCTCTGGCCATTCAATAACATCTTGGCAATTTACTTGACAGCTTACATGTACCATGAGCGTGAGCGCGCGTCCAACAGCTGCTTGTACATTCATATATATGTATATACATTGCATAGGTTATTGTTTTTCATTATTTTGGCATTAAAGTTGCTTGGGTTGCGTGCAAATACCTTAATTGATTAAATATTATAATGGGCTATGCCCCCGACAGGCGCTTATAACAGAGCATTAGCACACACATTTTCACATCAAGCAGCGAAGCAGCATGCTACATGTGCGCGTAACTGAACTATGTTATTTATATGCCTCTGCTAACAGTGGTGTCTTCAGTTTTCTACGAAAAGCTAATTAAATTAAATGCATAAAAAAAGACCCATTTTCTAAGATTGATGATCGCCTGCTGCTGCACATAGATTGGTAATAAACGTCAACGCAATGTAATTCAAATGTTATATATTCATTCATTTTTAATTACAATTTGGTAATTTAGCTTTAATTATCAACTTATTGGTTTACAAAAAGCGATTTATACAAAAATGATCACCAAGCCGGCTAGACTTTGAGAAACAGCTTCTGTCTAATACGATCGTATTCAATGAAACTTTTCATACCCGCTTCGTTGAATGCTTTCATATATACCAAAAAAAATTAAAAATTTTTAGTTCAATATCGTCTCAAAAAATTATTTTTGAAAAACTCAAAAAAGTAACAATTAATGCCAACTCATACCAGTTGAATTCACTGATGCTAACTAACTAAATTCGACGAAAATTTATTGAATCTTACTTAGGATTTTGGTTTTTGCAGAATTGACCTTGGTGTTGGAATCTCCGAATTTTATAGCATATTTTCGGTTACACATTTGTAATACTGAAAACGATTAATCGATTACCTATCTCGAAATGATCATCCAATAACCAGAGTCTCCAGCCATGTCCAGCCGTCTCTCCTTAAGCAAAAAGTAAAAATCAGACTTTATGTTGGAATTTCCAAATTTAGCATTCTTAGCAAAAATTTTAAATGATTGTTTATATTTCATCAAGTACCGCCAAATATTTAAATTACCTTTGATTCACCTCGTTTTTCAAAGTTGTAGCCTAATGGCATTGATATTTTATAATTTCCAATGAAATTATGTGATTCCATGGGAATTCAAAGTATCCAAATATGCGCGTGAAACTAGGCATGAGCAATTAAAATTAAAGGTACTTTCTGTAGAGCTCCATCCTACAAAACTGTGTTGAAAGCAAAATATGCTGCAATCATGCATAAAATCGAATGAATATGAATGCGTTAACTAAAAATGCGCATGTTTGACTGCAAGTTATAGGTACCTTCGGTGCAACTAATTAATCCGCAAAAGGCTGTTTAGCAAAATTTGTCACAATTATTCAATAAAATCTATGAAATTGTGTTCCCAAGATAATGCGCTAACTATAAATGTGCACGATTTGATGAAAATCTGGAGCCAATCCGCCATACCTTTTTGTTCCAAAAGCAGGATTTCAAGAAGAAATACCCACTCTCACCAATTGAATGCCACGAATTTCCATAATTGGAATAAAATAAATCATTTTAAAAAATGAGCTAGGGTAAGCTATTTGGTTGTAAACGAAGGCTTTGCGAAAGAGAACCACATGAAAATAAATTTATTTTCGTAATTTGTTTGCTTTTCTCTTAATATGACCAATATGTCTACTTCAAATAGATACGATCAGATGAAAAGCAAAGCTTCTTCCACTTTGGCTACGAGTCCCAAAAAGAGCATTTACAGCAAAATCAGTCTCAAACATTTAAAGTCCAAGAAATATTTATTATATAATGCCAATCAAATTATAATAATACATATTTTAAATTAACAAAATTGAATCAGAGCGAACAAATTACATGAAATATTAAAAAAATATGTAGCTGCGCCAATACTTGGAGTAACATTTTTTTCTTTTATTAGTTTTCCAAATTTGTGTTATACTTTTACATAAAAACATGCATTTCATACCGGTATATCCTTAAAAGAATTTTTCTTTCAAACTCAGCGCATACTCATCAGTTTGTGAAAGTGTCAATGCTTCAGTGCCGAAAAGCACGATTGGCAGAATTAAAAACTTGACTTTTAACTGATTTTTGCTAGATAAAAGACTTTTTTGCTTAGAAGGCAATCCCGCAGTAACAGTTAAATACATGTTATTCTTCTAGTAATAATTTAAGATTAATGCTGTTGTGGATGTTTATACTCAGTCCTTGATCCAAAGTCCAAAAGCACTTTAAGCATGATTTTTTCCATTTCAATGGACCTTTGCACGTTGACTTTCACCGATGTACTGAGTTTCTTAAATGAAAATAAAAACTGCATTACTGACATCAAAGTTGCTTCAGTGAATAATTTTCACATTTTCAGCTGAATTACAGCAAAATATGCCCTGATCAAATATTTGCAGTAGGAAATGGTGTCATGGTATTATTCATCGACTAATCAGCATATTTCACTGAAAACTAAGTTTTTGCACCAGCCAAGCCAAAGCACCTTCGAATACCTTCGAATCATATGCTAACAGCAGATTTCTAATTCAAAATTAACTTAAACTGATTTTTGAAGCAATTACTACTAAGTAACAGAATTTGAATTAAATTAACCTCTTCGAAATTCAAGCGCTACTCCGAATTAATTTAAGTGAGCTAGTTCAAGAGCGAGCAAGATCCAAACAGACTCTCATTTAATGAAAATAAGAAAAACAAACAAAAATTGCAGAAACATCATAGCCAACGCTTTTCCTAGTAGAAGTCTTAAAAAACCTCGTGCCAAAATTAATAATTCATAATGCGTGCTTGTATGCTCGAAACATGCAACGCACATTAATATGCACATATATAATTCAAGTTGCCACAAGACTGACCCCAATAGGGGTAGTATATGTCAATAATGAAAATATTACGAATAATAAAAAAAAAAAAGAAATATATATATATAAAAATTGCAGCAACAAAAAAAAAATTATGAAATCACAAGCAGCTGGCTGCTGCATTAGAGCGCTGTGAATAGAGTGCCACAATGTTGTGCACACGTGCGTGTGTTGTAGCAAGAAATTTGTGCCATGGACATGTACTTGCTGGCATTGTTATTGGCATGCTGATAGTAACTCTTGAAAATGACAAACACACTAGCGCACTGCTTCAATGTGTATGAATGGCACCAAAATAACCAAGTCACCGTTATAATAAAAATGTTTATTTGCAATACATGAGCAATGTGCATTGGCAAAAGATTGCAATTACGATAATAAAATAAACTTTAATATTACAAAAGCAAATTCAAACAGAATGCTTAAGCAAGGAGACATATATATGTGCAAAACAAAAATAAATATGTAGCTGTATATTGAAGGTTATATTGATAAAATTGTAAAGTGGCCTAAGTATTATGTAAGAGTAGTCAAAAACTTGCTTGCTTACAGCCGCTAGTGTGCATAAGTACGCATAGCATCGTGCATGTCTGTACCATCGCTACTCTGCATATTTTATTTATTTAACACTACAATTCTGCTTAGTGGAACGTTTAGCATGTGCACTATTGCTTATGCGTGCTTGTCGCACTGAATAGTTGTCCTTTGCTAGTGCTGCAGATTCAAGTCATTCAAATGCTGCTCAAAATGCATCAACTTTTATATTATTGGACAGCTTGGCATATTAGAAATCTAATTTTGAGTTGAGGAATGCTGATGAAGGTCGAAACGGTGATCTAATAATTAGAACATGTGATAAATTTAAAATACTTCGAGCAACGCCTTGTAGAACTATGGCACGAACTACGCATAACGTATGTTCATGCATTTAATTTACAGTGGAAGATTGTCAACTTTGGGCAACTGCTTGCTGCATATCGTTCCGAAATGGGAAATAATTTTCAAAAAAAAAAATAATAATAAAGATAAAAGCTACCCCTAAATAATTTTGGTTTAGAGAAATTTTACAATTAAACGCAACTTTTGTAGCCAAAATAATAGCTTTACTGGAGCTGCGTCGAATAGGCACGCAATCCCGCCCATTTTACCAAACGCATTTCTAATATATATTTTAAATTAATTCTGAAAAATTGGAACATCTTTCTATGTATATGAGTTAAGATGTACATGTATCTCCACTCAAAATGTTTTATTCATTTCAAGAGTATTAATTACGAATGTAACATAGAAATTTTAAAATTGCGAAAGTTGAGTACACAATGTCAACATGATTCCAAAGACAAACCAATTAACGAAGTGTCCGCTTTTCTACAAGTATTCTTAAGCCTTGACCTTAATGTTTTGATATTTGAAAGTTTTCTTATACAATGTATGGATATAAATAAAATCATTAAGGATATAAATGTTGTTTACTGATTCGGCATCAAAACAATCATGCGACAACTAAACCTTTGCAATGGTGTGCACAACACTCATCTCAGATGACCCTAGACCTCTGAAAAAGTTTTTCTTCAAATACTTAAGCTGAAGCTCTTTTTCTGACAACGGTACTATAGGGCTAAATCTGAAAACGCTTATGAGTGAAATCTGGGGTATGCCAGGCAGTATTCTGGGCAAAGCTTTGTCCATGCAACACTTGAATGCTCTGCCGACACGACCAATGCTACAGGAATTTCCTAGAATGGCATAGAGAATTTCATAGACTAACACACAGATGGCGCTATTAGTATTTAATTGATATAATTTTCAGTTCAGCCTAACCTGCAAATTAGAAATTTGACAGCTGTTGGTTTTTTGTAGGTAAGAGCATTTTCAATGAAGCAAGTTTTGGTAGTCTGAAGGATACGTTTAAAAATGGATTTCATGCCATAATAAAGCATTGCTTTTTGTCGACAAAAAAATGTTGTTGAAGCCAAGATTTGGCTTAAAAACCTTATACGGACCTTGCACACGTAGTATCAATGGAGAACTAGTTTAGTTTAAAACAGGCAAAATGAACCCCGAGTAAGACGCACTAAGTGAGTATACTCATTATGGCTTATACGACGAAAACATCAAAAAACTTCACGGAATAATTTTAAATGTCCCCAAAGTGAGGTTTTATGTGAAAGCTTATATTGTTAATATATCAAAGGGACGTTCTGGATATATAGCATATTTGGGTAAAGGAAACTTCTTTCTTTCGATAAAAACAACGATGAATTAATGATTCTGAACAGAGTCTGTATCTATTCTACTTTAAGAAACCCAAATTTATGCGTTCATATGTGTCGATGAATAAAATAGGGTTTCACCATTGCTTCGCAGAATTAAAACAATTCTCACATGGGTGGACACATGCAGTGAACCAAAAAATTGATAAAACTGTTGACAGCGATTTTTAATTCTTCAATGTTATTGGAATGTTTGAAAATGAAAAAGAAATAACTCAACCACAATTTTCAGAACCAAGCAACATTTTCAAATATTTAACTAAGTAAACAAAAATAGTCCCAGACGCAAAAGCGAACCTGCAGGGAATCAGCGCATAAATTTACAACTAAGCACAGACAACCATTAACAAAGCCTTCAAATTTAAAAATAATACCCAAATATATATTATAAGAACTACTACACACAAAGATTTTACAAAGACATTGTTATTCCCAAGGCAATAGAATATTTCACAAAATTTATGTGAACCAATACTATTATTCTCATTTTGGTGGTCTGCCTATGCCGGCTTTGATGTTAATTCAGGTCAATTATTAAACCAATCTTATACAATTGATAGTGATCAACTATCCAAGGACTCCAGTTGTGCATTCTAGGTTCGTAAAATGCTCTACCCATTAGAGCTGATAATAAATAAAATTAAATAGAGGTTTTATGAGTCGTTTGTGGTTGCAAGAAATGCTTGGAACTTGAAAAGGTTTGTTGAAATATAATAACTTTTACCAGCTCAGGGCGTATCAAATCACTGCTCGCATGAATTTAGGGAATGTGCTTTGAATCACATGTCGACATTGATAGTAAAGAACTACTCGACTTAATTTTATCAATTCAATCAACGTTGAGTTTACAATGAGGTATTTGAAGAATTTTCGCACGTCTTTCTATATGTCTGATCAGCATTTGAACAGCTCTTAAACTTCCACCGAAGGAGTGTAAAAATGTACACAGTGTTTGCTGTAATCAACACAGTTAAATTCGCTCAACTGTGCAAGGCATTCAGCCAAAACTGACAAGCTTGATGTTATTGCATTGTTGAGACTAACAATTGCAACAGGTTTTAAAGCCAATTAAATAAGTAATAAAATGAGCTAAAACCTTTATGCTGTCAAATTAGATGAATTTTTAATTTCGCATGCGTAAACATATTGAAATAGTTTAAAAGCATGAGTCAATACTTGGCAAAGTACCGCTGCAATATTTCAAAGTGGTCCATGCTGTCCATCCTTGCTCTCTCTTAACTTGGCGTGCGCACATGACGGAATCACGGATGTTATCGGTCAACAAATTGTCGCAGCTCAATTTGCACCCATTGTAGGAGAATTTTCCATCTGATGGCTGGCACCACCACTTATTGTTGATTTGGAAGATGCCATAGTCGCGTGAACCATTACCGTTATATGGGCTTACAACGTGGGTGCGATATGAGCTCTCATGCTCTGCAATGCAGGTCCACATAGCTAATTCGCTCTTGGGCGTACCCAAACGGTACATTTCTTGTGCCAATGAACAGCGATTGAAGGTTTTGCTGTAGCCTGGTGCCACCAAAGCCAAAGCAGCGAATATAACAACAAAGTATTTCATTTTATTCAGTTGAGTTCAGACAATACTGATACCGACTTAGTAATGGTGTGCTCTTTTTATAGCAGATTCATAATAGAACACTCAAGTAGAGTAAACAATTTAACTTTATTTACATACCTTTAGAGACAGGGTGCCGCAATATTTATTTATGGACATTTGTGACATTTTCCAGAAGAAGCTAGTGCAAACTGAGCGCAGCGAGAAGTGGGTTTTTTTTTAAAGTCACATACCACATTTGCACAGCTGTAATATTATTGATCTATAACTTCTTACATTGAAATATTTTATCAGCGTTTAGTTATATTCCCCGCTGGCAAATTTGTTTTCAACTGAGTAATACTATGTGTCTGATGGGCATTGGAGTTGGGGATTTCTTTCCTTTTGAGATAAATGTATTTTAGAATTTGTTTTTTTTTTATTTTTTTTTTTCTTATTTTAATTTGCTGAATAGAGAAAGCTAATGCCAACAATGAAACCACGGCATGTGCGGTCTGAACAGCTGCGTAAATGTACTCTGCGGCGTACACAATGTTTCTAATGAGCAAATTTCTTTTTATAGTGTTTAAAGGTTTTCACGATATGGATTTAAAATAAATTTTAGCGCTACCTTATGGAAATGTGAAGAGATCGTGTAAGTGCAGCAAAAAAAAAAAAATTGTTGTGAAAATTTCATTTGACTGTCTATTTTCAAGAAGATAGATGATTAAATGTCGACGACACCGGTTTAATAATACCCATGCCTAATTCCTGGTAAAATTTTTTTTTTCCTTTATTGTTTATTTTATACAAAAATTTTTATTAAAAAAACAACACATTTTTATTTATATTTTTCTCTAGATTGTGTTATATAATTTGCACTTGTTTGATTGATTCCATAATGCACGCTATAAATTTATTCATGTGCCGAATATGATCCTCTCGCTATTGCCCATAGCTCAATTTGTTGCAGTGCTATTGTTTGCTATAAGTTAACTTTCATTCCAAAAATTTACTAAGCCTCTGTCGAGGAGAAGATTCTTCAAAATCCCTCATTCGGTGTTCAAATCTCCAATTAATAAAAAAGTCTCCATTCCCAAGTGCTGTGGCTCAATTATTTTATTAAAATCGCTCCTCAGAGTCTTAAAACTGATATGGCATGAACAATGTACTCTGTAAATTATAATAATAAATTTAAATAATAATAAATTTTTTCCCATAGCCAGCACAAACTCAAATAATCACTCTATGTGAGATACACGTGGCACTGTCATGTGAAATCCGTGATAGCGGAAGTAACCGACCTAAAGGAGTTACCTGAAATTATGAACTAATTTTGCACAGATTGTGTCATGCTTTGGCACAGACCCAATCATACTTCTATACAAAATTTCAGGTGCATGGATGGAAATGTCAGCTTTTTTTTTGCCTTAATCCATGAAATCAGAATTAGTCCTCATATTCGAAGATTTAGCCGTACTTTCTAAGAGTTTTCCAACGTCTTTGCAATATCCTATAACTTTTTTCTATCCAAATTTCAGCAGTATGTATTGAAATTCCTTGATCCGTAGTAAAAAATTTAAAAGAGGTACAGAAATTTGGCAACAGCTTTAAATTAAATTTCCCAAAGTTATCGCAAGTAGCCTTCCCTTCCAAATTTAAGTACCTTGCAATTGGTAGGTTTTCAGTAAACAACATATGGGAGGTACACGGAATTGTGTCTCGTTTTCATGGGTTCTCTAACTCAATTTGGTTTTTCACATAAAATGTTCACAAAAAAAATTTCATTAATCTGGCTCAAAATCTACTTAAGTTAGCGTGGTCATGGACAGAGGGACACACTGACAGTTGGAAATTTTATTTTTTATTTAATGTTTCTTAATTTTAAATTGCTTACACATTTTACAGAATATCGCAAGTTAAAAGGTTTAAGTCAGCATAGGCTAATATTATAATACACGTCTCTTGATTATTACATAAAAATAACCCAGCAGTTTCAATTACTCCGAACTTATTTTATGAGCCAAAATTTTGAAGACCAAAAATTAGTCTGATTTCATTGAATCAATGCTACGCACATTTATTACAAATATATATTCCCTTGATAAACATGACTAAGCAGTAAAGTCTCTACTGAAACCACATACTTAAGGTACCTCTGATTTTCCTGGAATCAAGCTCATCTTTGGGCAACACTTTGATTATATTTTCACTCAATACTGAGATTGCGAATTATTCGGCATGAAAGTCTCTACTGGGACCATATACTAGAGGTTCCCCTGATTTTCATGCAATCCGGACAATTTTTAGAATATTATTAAATTTAAGTGATAATTGTGGGTAATTTTGGATAAAAGTCTATATGAGTGCGACATAGAAGTACTTGAAGTACCCCGGGTTTTTATGCAATCAAGCTAATTTAAGGAAATTTTGTTGAATTTACGTAAAACCTATGCGTAATTCAGCATTCAAGCCTCTGTTGGACCACAAAAGTGTACTGGAGGTACTCCTTAATGTTATCCAATCTAAACCATTTTTGGTTTACACCTTTCTTATACTATAAATAATAACTGTGAATAATTAAGAATAAAAGCTCTTTCAGGACTTAAAAGGTGCTTTGCAGATACCTCTGGTTTTTATTCAAAGATTTTTATTTTTAAAACACGACTTTCTTTCGAAATTACATTGAAAAATGTAAATTTTGATGGCTGCACTAGGTCTTGGTTCGCAATTTTGAAGAAATAGGTGTATCGGAGAAATATTGTTCGGATCTTGTCCATACTTATACTTCAATCTACCATTTTGCCATAGAATATGTGTATGTAATTTCATTACTCGATGTTCTTGTTTCTAGTTTTTGGATAAAGACGGACGAGCAGATTTAAATAGCTAAATCAATTCCACTGTTGATACTGATGATACAGTTATATATTTCGATAGGCCCCGGGAGAGTGGTTCGGGGTGTTGCAAACTTACGACCAAACTTATATGCACTTTGTTTGTCATGTTATTCTCAATTCTCATCCTGTTAAGGTATATGGCAGCTTGCCTGCTGAATGTCGTAATTGGTTTCATTTATGGAAAATTGGTTGTTTAGTAGTGTGCGAAATATAGGGCCATTCGTCCCTTCTGTTCACTCAAGTGGTCTGATTCAGGCTCTTGTTAGAAGTGATGTGTTAGGATTCTTCCGCCAAATATAGTCCTTCAGCTAACATCTTGCACAAGGCTCGATCAACCAATTTGGAGAACATGCCCAGCTGCCGAATATCAAGTTGAGTCACCTCCACACGATCTTCAATCACAGAACAACACAAGTGAATCCTGTGCCTTGTAAGCAATGGCCACCGCCAGAGAGTGTGTGTGGTGTTGATCCCCAGTGCATGGGTACCCACGGAAGCACGATCGTCAGCGATATGCGATCCATGTTTAAGAGTTTATATTATACCACGATTTCCTGAGCGTCTGGCAAGTTTCTTTGCTTTGCCATCCTGCCGGAGTTCTTGACTGATGCGAAGCTTACATGGCGTCAAGGAGGTATATATAGCTGCATGAAATTAAGGTCTGCCTAGGTGAATCCCACTCTGGCTAACTCAATCGCTGTATTTTTCCACGGAGACGCATGTGGCCCAGAATCCAGATTAGTCTCATTCGGAGACAAAGAACAGTATTGGACCAACTTGAATCTTTTGTATCTGGATCCCAGTGCTCCAAGCACAGTGCCGCTGTCCGAAACTATTAGGATATCCCTGCCGGATATACGTCGTCGGATAACAGGTCAATCTAGTGCTTGATTGCGACTACTTCTGACTGAAAT
>JXPQ01010688.1:11118-29661 GCA_001014675.1 Ephydra gracilis
TGCAATACACAAAATCTTCAAAGAAAACCAACTACCTCGCCAATAAAACTTATGGTAAAGCACCGTGTGCAACGGAGCATAGCATTTTCTAGAGGATACATTCCGTAACAACTTAACCAAGAAATAGATGACTATTTTCTTGCTAACAATAAAGATACCTTACTTCGTGTTGAGGAATAACAAAAATACATTTAAAATATTCAATTAATATAAGAAGTTAAAGCTTTAAGGTTATTTTTTATCAAGTTGAAACTTAATACATTTAATCAACAAAAATCTTCGAAATGCCCAAAGATCGGTTTTCAAATATCCGCAATCAATACGCTGGGTGTTAATTCCAGGAACAATCGGCTTGACTTAAATGATTAGACCTGATTAAACCTTGTTCAAAAATCTTACCCTCACAGCTAACAAAGAAATACAGTTGGAAGCGAGAGCTGTTCAAGAAGACTGTTGCTTACTCAGCTTTAACATGATTATCCTGGAATCCATCCGAAAACTTAATTATTAATTTTCTTAATTAGCTGGTTGAATCACTGCGTCGAATTAAGTGCTTAAAAGTAACGATTCAAACGATAACGAGTAGAACATGCAGCCTAAGCATTTTTTCTGAAAGGGCGAAACGGTTTGAAGTTCACTATCGCGTAGGAATTGTGACAATTTGATTTTTGAAAAAAAATTTGTGAAATTCATGAAGACTCGCATGCACTCCACAAAATAAGCGAACAAACAAAACGAACTCCCCGATAACACTCATGGAGAAGCAACGTCTGCAACAGGGCTAAGTATTTTCAAAAAGAAGCGAAGAAGAAGAGCGAAACAGTTTGAAGTTCACTATCGCGTAGGTATTGTGACAATTTAATTGGTGAAAAAAAAATTTTGAAATTCGTGAAGACTCACATGAACTCCACAAAATAAACGAAGAAACAAACGAATTCCCCGATAACTCTCATGGAGAAGCAACGTCTGCAACAGGACTAAGCATTTTCAAAATTACATTACCTACATTCCATTAAAACCCAACCAAAAAATAGAAGACTTTTTTCTCAATAATGCATCACCTTCACAACAATACATCACCTCGTGTTGAGGAAGTAAGAAAACCATATTTAAAATATTCAATTTATATAAGAAGTTAAGGCTTTTAGGTTATTTTTAACAAGTTGAAACTTATTAAAACACATAACGCACAAAATTATGCCCAATTACATTTTCAATTCAACAAAGTTTCGGTATTGACTGAAAATAAAATAAAATTTATGTTTACTAAATGTATGCAGGATTGCATGAAAATCAGACTATCCTCTAATGCACCTATGTGGTCTCAATGCAGGCTTAAATGCTGAATTAATTAAGTAAAGCATTTAAATTTAAAGAAATTTCAGGATTGAGTGAACATAAATAAGATCGGGGGTTTGACAAAAATTAGGTTGAATGCATGATAATTGAAGGTACCTCCAATAAACCTATGTGGTCTCAATAGAGGCTTTAATGCTGAATTATGCAAAATAGTAATATCTCAACAAAACTTCAGTATAGAGTAAATTTGAATAAAATCAATGTGTACCAAATATACGCATGATTGCATGAACTGATGATGATACTCTGATATCTAATACACAAAACACACTATGTGGTGTAAATAGAGGCTTAAATACTGAACTAAGCCCAAAGCCCAGTCATCATTTAAATATAAAAAATTTCAGAATTTAGTGCATATGAATGTAACCAAGGGTGTACCAAAATCTAGCTGGAATGCATTTTCAATTCAACAAAATTTCAGTATTGAGTGAATATGAATATAATAAATATGTGTTCCAAATGTGGGTGGGACTGCATGCAAATCAGAAGCTCGTTCGGTACATCTATGAGGTCTCAATCGGTTTTGAGTGCTTAATTATGCAAAGTTATCATAAAAATTTAAAAAATTTCCNATTGTTTGAACCTACATATAATCAAAGGGTATGCAAAAATGAGCTTGGTTGCATAAAGTTTGTGGTACCTCTATAGTATTGAGTAGGTGTGAATAAAATTTGTACGTATACCAAATGTGGGCGTGTTAGCATGAAAATAAGAGTGTACTCTTGTGCGCCTATGTGTGTTCAGTATTTACTGAACATAAATAAGGTAAAGGTGTGTGCCTAAAATGAGCTGGATTGGATGAAAGTAAGAGGTATCTCTATAGTATTGAGTGAATGTGAATAATATCAATGTGTTTCTCAAATGTAGGTGTTATTGCATAGAAATAAGAGGGTCTTGTGCTTACTTAAGCACAGTTATCATTTCAATTCAACGATATTTCAGTATTCAGTGAACCTAAATGTATGCAAAAAGTGTTCTGAAAAAAAGCTTGATTGGATGAAAATTGAAGGTTCCTCCGGAACACCTATGTGCTCTCAATAGAGGCTTTAATGTAAGATTATATAAAATTATATTTTCAATTCCACACAATTTCAGAATTTAATAGAGACTTTTATGCTGAATTATGCACAGTTATCTTTACATTTCAAATCAATTTCAGTATTGGATAAAAATTATTATGACTAGGATGTGCATGACATGTGGGCGGGATTGCATGAATTTCTTCCAGTAAACCTATGTGGTCTCAGCAGATGCTTTAATGCTGAATTATGCAGAGTTATTATAAAAATTTAATAAATTTGCGTATAAATTGAACATAAATATAATCAGGCGGTTTGCCAAAAATGAGCCCAATTGCATTAAAATTTGAGGTGCCTCCGTAGTATCAATGTGAATACCAAACATGGGCGTGATTGCATGAAAACAAGAGGGTACTCTTGTTCGCCTATGTGTGATCAGTTCTAATTGAACATAAATATACTCAAGGAATGTGGAAGTTGCGCGGCATAACTAGTTTGACTCAATAAATGCTTTAATATAATTCAGCATTGCACAGTTATCTTTAAAATTCAACGAAATTTCAGTATTCAATGGAAATAAATACATTTAATATGTGTACCAACTTTTGGCGTCATTGCATAACTTGTAGTCTCAGAAGAGGCTTTAATGCTGAATTATGCAAAGTTATTATTTAACTTTTACTAAAGCCCCATATTAACTGAACATAAATATAAACCCAATGTGTGCAAAAAATGAGCTTGACTGCATGAAAATCAGAGTGTCCTCCACTACGCCTGTGTCATCTCAATAGAGGTTTTTGTTCTGAATTATGCACAGATATCATTTAAATTCAACAATATTTCAATATCAATTTAACGTAATAATAATCAAAGGCTTCGCCAAAAATGAGCTTGATTGGATGAAAATTGGAAGTACTTGCAGTTCACCTATGTGCTGCATTATGTACAATTATCTTTAAAATTCAACGAAATGCCAAATCAATGTTTGTACCAAATGTGGGCATAATTACATGAAAATCAGTACCCCTATGGAGTTTAAATGGAGGCTATAATGCTGATTTATGCATAGCAATCATAAAATTAACTGAAATATCAGTATTGCGTGAAAAAATGTATAATCAAGGAGTGTTCCAAAATCTTGATAGATGAAAATTGCAGGTACCTCCAGTACACTTATGCCGTCTCAATAGAGGCCTCAATGCTGAATAATGCACAATTGCGTTTTAAATGCAACGAATGAATGAATGAATGAATGAATATAAATATTGTAACGTTTTTGTCCCCAATGTTCCGAATTAATAATTTCACAACAGAAAATGCAACATACTTTTTTAGCAATAGCACTTTGTTAATTTGGTTCTCATTTTTTTCACAGAAATATTACACACTTTGTTGCTTAAGTAACAAATATTTCACACAGAAATACAGAAAACACTTTGTTGATCGCTTTCGAACGTTTCGTTTAACAGCTCAGCTAATACTAATACTCCTCTCACTGACTCGCAACCGTGGTCTAGTTCATTATAGATGGTTGCAGAATCTGCTAGAACATTTTGGTATCAACGTAATGCGTTAACATGTTTGCAGTATTTATTGCGAATGTGTATTTACTTGTACGTTTCGTTGCTATGCACCGCATGCGTATGCTTCGTTGATGAGATTCGTAGCAATTTAATTAATGTTTGTACCAATTGTTGGCGTGATTGCATGAGAATCAGATCAACACAGAATTTAATGGTTAATTATGCACAATTACCATTTAAATTCAACGATATTTCAGTATTAATTTAACGTAAATATAGTCAAGGGGTGTGCCAAAAATGAACCTGATTGGATGAAAATTAGAATTATCTCTAGTTCATAGAGCCTTCAATAGAGTCTTCAATGCTGAATCATGAACAATTATCTTTAAAATTCAACAACATGTCAAATCAATGTTTGTACCAGATGTTGGCATGATTGCATAAAAATCAGATTAACCCCTTGTAAACCTATGTGATCTTAATAGACGCTATAATACCGATTTATGCACAGTTATCATAATAATTTAACAATATTTCAGTATTGCGTGAACAAAGCCATAATCAAGGGGTGTGCCAAAAATGACCTAAATGGATGGAAACCCCCCGTACACGTATGCCGTCTCCAGAGGGGCCTCAATGCTGAATTATGCACAATTATCTCCTAAATTGAAAGAAATTCAGTATTGAATGAATATAAATGTAATTTATCTTGTACCAACTTTGGGACCTGAAAACAGGCTTTAATGCTGAATTGTACAAAAATGTAAGAAAAATTTAACGAAAGTTCAGTATTAAGTGAACATAAATAATCAAGGGGTCTGCTAAAAATGAGCTTGTTTGGATGAAAATGAGAGGTAGGCCCGATACACACATGGGGTATCCGCTTAAACGATTAATTAAGCACAGTTATCAATTCAATTCAACGATATTTTCGTATTGAAGGAACATGGGGTGGGCCAAAAATAAGCTTGATTGGATGAAAATTGCAAGTACCTCCACCTTCACCTATGTGGTCTCAATGGAAGTTTTAATTCCGATTATGCACAAGTATATTTTAAATTCCACGAAATTCAGTATTGAATGAATATAAATAAAGTTAATGTTTGTACCAACTCTTGGCGAGCTTGCATGAAAGACAGAGGGTCCTACAGTATACCTTTGTGGTCTCAAAAGAGGCATAAATGCTGAATTATGCACAGTTATCATAAAAATTTAAGAAAATTTCAAAACGGAGTGAATCTACATACAGTCAGTGTGTGTGCCAAAAATGAACTTCATTGGATGCAAATTGCAGATACCTCCAGAACACTTATGTTGTTCCAATAGAGGTTTTAATGCTGATTTTACACAATTAAATTTTAAATTCATAGAAATTTCAGTATTAAGGTTACATGAATATAGTTAATTTGTGCACTAAATGGTATCAGGATCTCATGGGTACACCTGCGTGGTCTAAAAAGAGGATTTATACTGAACTATGTACAGTTATCATGGAAATTTAACGAAAATTCAGAATTGAGTGAACATAAATATAATCAAGGGGTATACCAAAACTGAGATTGATTGAGTGGAACTTGAAGGTGCCTCAAGAACACCTATATGGTATCAATAATGGCTTTCAAGCTGAATTATGCACAATTACATTTTTAATTCAACAAAATTTGAGTATTGAGTAAATGTGAATAATATCCATGTGTGTACCAAATGTGGGCTAGATTGCAGGAAAATCAGAGTGTCCTCCGATAAACACTTATGGTTTTAATATAGGCTTTAATGCTATATTATGCATAATTAAAAATTTAAAAAAATTTCAGTATTGCGTAAACATAAATATAGAGCTGTCGAAAAATTAATTTGATTGGATGAGAATTGCAAGAACGTCCAAAACACTTTTGTCATCTCAATAGAGGAATTAATGCTGAATTAGGCACAGTTATTTTTTAAATGAAACAAAATTGTAGCATTGGGCAAACGTACATATTGTCAGGAGGTGTGCCCAAAAATGCGCATGATTTTGTGAAAATTGCGGGTGCCTCCAATACACCTGCGTGGTCATAAGAGAGGCTTCAGCGCTGAATTATACACAGATCTCATAAAAATTTAACAAAATTTTGAGTATTGCGTGAACATCAACATATTGAAAGGGTGTGCTAAAAATGAACTTGATTGGATGAAAATAAGGACGTCCCCTACAGCAATATTGTCTCTATATAGGCTTTAATACTGGATTATGCACAATTATATTTTCAATTCAAAGAAATTTCAGTATTGAATGAATATGAATATAATTATTGTGTGTACCAACTGTTGGCTTGATTTCATGAATATCAGATTATCCTACAGTATACCTATGTAATTTCAATAGAGACTAGTATGTTGAACTAAGCAAAGTTATCATTTTAATTTAACGAAAAATCAGGATTGAGTGCACATAAACTTAATCAAGAGGTGTTCTTGGTTTTAATTAGGGATAGGTCCAAAACACCTCTGTGACCTAAATAGAGACTTTACAACAAAATATGCACAGTTCCTTCTTAAATTCAAAGAAATTTCAAAATTAAGTTAATACAGCTAATCTGTACCAAATGTGAGTTGGATTTCATGAGACTCAGAGTATCCTCCAGTAAACCTTTGCGGTCTCAACAGATGTTTTTACGCTGAAATACTACACAGAGGTTGATTGGATAAAAAGTAGAGGTACCTCCAGAACACCTATGTGGTCTCAATAGAGGCATCATAGCTGAATTAAACACAATTATCTTTAAATTCAACGAAATTTCATATTCAGTAATGAATATGAATATAATTAATGTGTGAACCAAGTTTTGGCGTGATCGCATGAAAATCAAAGGATCCAACAGTATTCTTTTGAGATCTCAATAAAGGCATTTATGCTGAATTAGGAAAATTAAGTTAATACAGCTAATCTATACCAAATGTGAGTTGGGTTTCATGAGACTCGGAGTATCCACCAGTACACCTTTGCGGTCTCAACAGATGTTTTTACGCTGAAATACTACACAGAGGTTGATTGGATAAAAAGTAGAGGTACCTCCAGAACACCTATGTGGTCTCAATAGACGCATCATAGCTGAATTAAACACAATTATCTTTAAATTCAACGAAATTTCAAATTCAGTAATGAATATGAATATAATTAATGTGTGAACCAAGTTTTGGCGTGATCGCATGAAAATCAGAGGATCCAACAGTATTCTTTTGAGACCCCAATAAAGGCATTTATGCTGAATTAGGAACCTTTATCTTAAGAATTTAACGAAATTTCAGGATTGAGTCAATCCAAATATCATCTTAATTGAGGCTACAATAGTAAATTATGCGCAATTATCAATAAAACATCAAAATTTCAGTACTACGAGATAATATATGTAATCAAGAGGTGTGACCAAAATAAGCTTGATTGAATGAAAATTGCAGGTACCTTCAGAAAACAGAATACAATCTCTATAGAGGCTTGAATGCTGAATTCAGCAGGTTTTTCATTCAAATTTAACGAAATTTCAGCATTGAGGGAACATAAATAAAACTAAGGGGTGTACCGAAAATTAGCATGATGGAATTAAAATTGCCAGAACGTCCAGTACACTTTGGTGGTCTTAATAGAGGCTTACCGAATTTGGGGCTGATTCCATGGAAATCAGAGTGTCCTGCAATAAACCTGTGTAGTCTAAATAGAGGCTTTAATGCTGAACTATGCACGGTAATAAAAAAAAAAAAATTAACAAAATTTCAGTTTTACGTGAACACAAATATAATCATGATTGGCCTCAATAAAGGCTTAAATGCTTTTTAAAATAAAACAACAGTCTAGTATTGAAAGAACAAAAATGTAATCAAAGGATGCGTCAAATATGAGGTGTATTGGATACAAAGAAGAGGTACGTCCAATACACCTATCTGTTCTCAATAGAGGCTTCATAGCTGAATTATGTACAATTATCTTTAAATTTAACGAAATTTCAGGATTCAATGTGCATATAAGAATTAATATTGGCGTGAATGCAACCAAATCCAAGTGTCTCCCAGTACACCTGCGTGGTCTCAATAGTGCTTTTATTGTTAAATTATTCACAGTTGTCATTTAAACATAAAAAAAATTTTCGTATTGAGTGAGCATAAATATATTCAAATGGTGTGCCAAACATTGATTGGATGAAAATTGCAGCTACCTCCTGTGCACCTATGCGGTCTCAATAGACGCTTTAATGCTGAATTATGCACAGTCATCTTAAATTTAAACGAAATTCCTGTATTGAATGAATATGAACATATTCAGTGTGTGTACCAACTGTTGGCGTGATTGCATGTATATGTGTCCACGAGTATACATATGTGGTCTCAATAGAGGCATCAATGCTAAACTAAGCTAAATTATCATAGAAATTTCACCAAACTTTAGTATAGAGTGAAAATAAATATAATCAAGGAGTGAGAAATATAAATAAAGAAATATGCTTATTGAAGTTGGAATGGCTTCGGAATGATACTTTCAATAAACGATGCAGCAATGGCTAAAGGAAACTACTATAGCTAAGAAAAATTGTTTGGAAAAATTATCAGCAACAGATTGGAATGATATACATAGTCGGATGATTTTTAAAGTAATTTAGAATCTCTTTTAAGTAGGGGAACATCGTTGGGATTGCAATTATTGGTATTTAAGAACAGTCAAAAACACAAGTAGTTCCAGAAAAGGAAATGCTGAAACTTTTCCATATATAGTGTAAATATAGTTTGTAGTATAGCTGGGAATGATACCAATCAACGCACATATAGTCATTTGAAATCATGGCTAACGGCTCTGATATGCATTCCTGATTGACATATATTTGTTTCCGATGTATGAAACAATTCCCAATGTGTTGTACTACTGATTTTTAAAATACTCCACCAACTGGAGTGATATTTAAGAATATATACCAGGCAATCTTAAACCGGTTTAAAACAATATAAATCCATTTCAAGTGAGTGCAAAAGGCCATCTTAAGACACGTAAATGCGAGTTTGCATCATCGCAAATCAATGCTTTTACTTTTACCGAACTATCAAAAAACTTACGAATTAGTAAATAATAAACCAATACAATATATACATATATAGAGACACATGAATGACTCGAAACAATGTGGTGCCAAAAAATGGACGCATGCGTACATCTGAGCCAAACATACTTTATATTGATGGCTTAAGGCAATGCAATGTTTGAACCTTCTAAATGCGTCAAATTACCACCGAAATGCACACTTCTATGTTACATCCGATTATAAATCCTTCTTTGCGTCTTGGAAAACTGTTCAGAAAATTTGACACAGTATTTAAATACGCAATTAAGAATATGTTAATGTAACTGATGCAATCAAAAGACATAAAATTATACTGGTAACCCTAACGAACAAGCTAAAATAAAATGAAAATTTTAAGACAATGGTACAACCAACGAAGAACCTCATAGATAAGCACATACTTTCTCAACTAACGTGAATAAACTTCAATTGTTAGGCAATAACAATCCTTTGGAAAAATATCAAAGAACAATAGAGACGCTAATTTCACAGCCAAACCTATGCATATTTACATGAAATAAACATCACAACATCGAATAGATATGAATATACACCCAACCAATAATATATTAAATAATGTTTTAGATTATGACACACAAAAATGAACATTATTTCATACTTATTTCGGTCTTTACAGGAATTGATCAGATTGGGATCATTAAATATACATTAACTTATGGTATTAAACAACCCTTTTCAAAAATTAACTCACTAACTTAAGCTTTATATGCTATATCAATAATAATCCAGGAAATGCAGTTCATATTAGTAATGGGTTTAATTTGAACACCCTACCTATGCACGATAACGACTTCATTTATATTAATATTTACTGAAAGACATGACGTTCACCTTATCGCTTTAGATTGCTTTCAGTCTTTGAATGTTAATTACCGAATACAATTGATTTCTATCAATTAACATGCGTATACCTTCGTTAAAAGAACAACTTTTTTTAATTATTTATATGTATAACATACCTATACATAAAAGAATATTATCCTTAGCTATTTAAAATAGATTTGTTCACCGCAAAATGCAGTCCGGTTTAATTACGTGACAGATTGGTAACCGCTTCGCCTAAAGCCGAAACAGTTGAATTACAATCTAATCGAGTAATAATCTATGATAATCTGGAACTATTTCGGTTTTTTGGGTACCAAATTAAAATTTTCTCGATTTATATTTAATATTTCTATGATAACTTCGATTAAAATTGTTTCTTTGAACTAACTTGATACTTCAAATGCACGCTGTCATTAGACTTCTCTGCTTTCGGATTAAAAATAACACGGTTAAATTGGGTTAAATTTTTAAACTACTCTTTAGCTTTTCATTAAAGTCTTTGTGTACTTAAAAAACACAAAAATATGTATTTGCATTTAATATGCAACAAATATGATACAATTGTTTATCAAGATATATTATTAGACAACAAAAAATAATGCCATAAATAAACAAGTAAAAAGGTTACAGTCAGCTTAGGCCGACAGTATAATACATGCCGCTTAGTAATTAATTAAAACCCGGCAAAGCACATTACCGTAAATTTCGCAAATTTAATTTTATTTATCATGGCAATTATTTTGTCCCCCTGCTTCGTGTATCATATAGGTGTTTGAATTCAATGAAGCAATATTACGTACATTTATTATATTTGTGCACTTAATACTGGAATTAAAAAAAAATTGAATGTAACTTTTATATGATTAAGCAGTCAAGCCTCTATGTGGGATAGATGAACTGGAAGACCCTTTGATTTTTATGCAATAACACCCAAATTTGGTACACATATTCATTATATTCGTATTCTTTCAAAACTGAAATTGCGTTGAATTTAAAAAAAATTCTGCATAGAATAGCATTATGGCCTCTATTGAGACCATAAATGTTATCTAGAGGTACCTCTGATTCTCATGCAATCACGCCCACATTTAGCGCGTACATTGATTCTATTCATATTCACGCAATAGTGAAATTTCGTGAAATTTAAATGGTAGTTGTGCATAATTCAGCATTATAGACTCTATTGAGACACACATAGGTGTACTGGAGATGCCTCTCAATTTCATGCAATCAAGCCTATTTTCGATACATTTAATACAAATACAAATTAATGTTCGACGTACAATGAAAATTTTCGGACTGATAATTTCCTATAATTCTGCATAAAGGTTCTTTTGGGACATTATAATTGTACTGGATTTTCGTCTGATTTGTATTCAATCATGTCCTTTTTTGGAACACGATTACATGCCTTAATTTCCAGCTGGATTTGGAAAATTCATTGAAAAATATTAATACAAACGACTTCATATTTACTTATGTATAAATAGGCGTAATGGAAGTACTTGAAATAATAATGTCTTAACCATTTTCAAAAGAGGATCTAATCTTTTTTTCAACCCATATGTGTACCAAATTTCATTCATCTGCCTTAAGCCGTTATTTCTATATTTTGTATTGGGATGGACGGACGAATACGGCTAAATCAATCCCTGTGATATAACTGATCATATCGGTATACAGTTTGATTTGTCTCCGGACTCTGTTTCTGGATGTAATAAAAGTATGACCAAAACAATGGCCAAAACGTAGGATCAAAATTTCATTGGAGACGTGTATAAAAATTCATTACTAATTGTTACATGCACAAGTGCCACAAAAAAAATCCAACCGTGCTCCATACAGATTTTGATTCGAAGAAGAAAATTAAATATAAAATAATTAGAAAAGCTAAAAAAAATTAAATGCTTCCTTACATTCTGTATTTAATAATTACGGTTAAAGCTTAGAGCCTGATAATGTAGTTTTATAAGTGTAGAACAACATGATGAATAACAAAGTATATATTAATGTCGCAATTCAAATTTCATATATTAAATTCAATATTTTAATAATGATAACCATGTTTAAATTTTTCATACGCTGAATAATTTTCATGTAAAAATTAAGGAAGTGGCTTTGGCATTTTATAGAAAATTTTTTACCACTCATCGCAATTTTATCGTCACTAATAATCTTTAACTGTTTATTCATTTATATTGCGTAACATTAAGTTCACAAATTCCTCACATTGCGTTGTGGTTATGTTCCAAAACATCACGACGCAAATTGAAAAGAGCCAAAGGGAATTAAGATTTGCTATAGCAAATCATTTTAAGATGGATTGTAGATTCCAGGGTTATGCAAATAATACTTTTTAAAAAGAAAATTGAACAAAGTAAACTTTTAAAAATGGTGTTATTGGCTGAGGGAACTCATATTCTCATAAATCTACACAAACTGACTCGCATGTCATAGGCAACTATGACACCCATTCTGCTTGCAGGGTGGGCCGCCTCTTGGTCGACCCTGCGTACTGCACCAACATCCGTTTACTAATCAATATCTACTATTCAGCTGGAAAATGTTCTCGATAAAGAAAAAGCTGATGGGACTGCACTCCAAGAAGTGCGACGGCAGGGCCAAGGTTGTGTAAAACGAAACGTGCGATATGTACTACAGGGGTCATTATTCAAGGTCTGAGCTCCTATGCGGAGAATAAAGACTACTACGCCAAAAATGTCTTCTACTATAGGCTGAAACGTCTCTACGAGAACTTCCACGAGAACTCGACATTAAAATCGTTGTTGGCGATTTCAATACGAAGATCAGCAAGGAAAGTATCTTAAGTCCAAAGTTCGTCAAGTTCAGTCTACATGACAAGACAAACGGTAACGGCTTTAGACATGGTGCAGCACAGAACATTGTAATTTATAGTACCAGATTAAAGCATCTCGGTGGCTCTCCCGATCGGGAAGTTCGGTCTACATGACAAGACAGGCGAGAGCAGCTTTAGTCGATATGCACAGGGCAACATGGCAGTATCCAGATTAATTAACACGCAATCAAATTATTGATATTATCATTGATGGACGTCATATGTTAAACATTCTGGTTGTGCGAACGCTACAGGTTGCCAACATCGACTCCGACCAATACTTTGTCGCTGCCAAGGTAAGAATGCGTCTACGCAAATTTGACGTCCAGAGCCTCCAACCGGAAGACACAATAGCACCGTTCTCCAACCACCTTCGTGAACTCATTCTTCAACCTCCTAGAGCATCAGATGTCAACGAAGAGTGCCGACATTTGGCAAAAGTCTCCAAACTACTGCTGACCAGAAGATTGGGTTCCGTAGACCGAAAAAACTCACATAGTATGACGAAGACTGCCGGCAACTACCAATTGAAAAACACAAATAAACATGCATGGCAGCAGAAATGAGGCTCAAAAATTCTTTGAAAAGGTGAATCACATGATTGAAGGTATTAAGACCAGAGCTTCTTTCTCCAAAGACCGAGATTCTAATCTGGTAACTTATGAAGAGAGCTCACTGAGCTCTTCGAGAGCATATTTCAATAACATCCTCAATGGTGGTGAAGGGCACTATACTACAGTGAAATGTCAAGCCCAACTGCAACGATCGCTCGAAATTCAACACTGGTCCCACCACCTGACCATGAAGAAATGCTCATTGCTATCGAACGGCTCAAGTCGAATACACCTGCTGGACATTATGTCCTTCCATCTGAACTATTCAACGCTGGTGGAGATGGGTTGGTTAATTGCATGCACAATCTTATCTGCAATCTTCTCTTTGATCACAATAATGCATGCCGAGCAATTGGGGTCTTAGTATGCATTGCCCTTTGTTGAAGAAGAGAGATGCCACAAATTACGCCAATGACCGTGGCATAAGCCTGGTAAGTCCACTATCGACCAGATCTTCACATTTTGCCAAATCATGGAGTAGACCAAAAAGAAGCTAATAGACACACACCACCTTTTTGTCGACTTTCAGGAAGCCTGTGACTCTCTGAATAGGGATCACCTATACACCATCATGACATCAGACAAAGTGATTCCCTCTTCTGTGACTTCTTCAAATTGATGATGGAGAAAATCATCTTTGCAGCGCTCCTAAAGCACAGCGACACAATGTTTAACAAGGGCGTGATGTCTCTGGCATTTACCGCCGCATTCTCCAAATCAGCTAAAAAAGCTCAAGCATTCAACGGGAATAAGACAAAGTACTTTGTTTCAACGTGTAAAAACTCTAGCCTTGGATAATCTGTTGAAACGGAAAACTTCAAGTTGGAAGTGGTTAAGGACTTTGTCTACCTAGGCTCCAACGTAAATAAATACAATACCGTCAGTCGCAAAATCAAACGTAGGATTACTTTTGCTAGCAGGTGTTAATATTGGCCAAGTAAGCAATTGAGTCAGCCCTCTCCCGGAATACGAAAACCACACTATACAAGTCGTTCATTATGCCGTTCCTGTCATATGGCGCTGAAGCCTTGACGCTCGCAAAATCTGATAAGCAACCACTTGGTGCTGTCGAGAGAAAAATTCTATGGAAGACATATGGCCCTTACTCCCACAATGGTGAATGATGGATCCGATGGAATCACGAGCTGTATGAAATCTACGATGATATTGACATAGTGAAATGAATAAAAATTCAGCAGCTACGTTGGCTACGTCATATCGCTCGTATGGATGAATCTGCAATAGTTCTTGAGGTGCGTGATTTCAATCCAAGTGGCCTTACTCGCTGAGGCCATGACCTTTACCAGGTTGTAGTAACTAATTAAAAAAGTTTATGTTTAAAAACAAAAATGACATTAAATTTTATTACATAAACATAAAAAACAAAAGAAACCTATTCAATAAAACAAAATAAATTGTTCAATTAAATTACGGAACACAAAATTAAAGATAAGCACTGCCTGATACGGCCATAGAGGGTTTTATCGGAAGTCCGCTTTCACAAAAAACTGATCTAATGTTTGCTGAACAGCTTTTTCGTCAACATTAAATAAATTTCTTTGCAGCAATTGGTATTCGTAGCTACCCTCTGGGACACTTTAAAACTCCTTCCACTGTCCGAAACGTTTTTAAAAAAAATCTCAATAGCTTCGTCAATCAAACACGTCGCGTTGGAAATTTTTTGGAGATTAAATCTTATCTTATGCCCATCTCGATTATCCCCACCAGATCTGAAAGTTTTTGTAGCTAGACCAACACACTTTGCTTTCTTCACAGCTTCCTCTCTCTCACCAAATTGTACCAGAATATCAAGTGCTGTCTCCAAGCTGATATTTTTTGTTTTTTTTTCAATTTTCATTTATTCCAACAGCAGCGCCATTTTCACACATATGGCAAAAAACTACATTCCTGATTCCAGATAGAGTAGAGGCAAGCTAGCACTTTATTACTAAAACCAACACTTCTATTAAACAGCACCAATATTGTGAAATGCAATTAAGCTCTAAATATATTGGCAAATGGATAAGTATACTTCTTTGTCTACTTCTATTTTAAAAATTAAGAATCATGTTTTTTGATTGATGTTTCTTTTTCAGCCAACGGCAACGGCAAAGCCAAAGAATTTCCACATACTTTATTGGGCTTGCTCTTGAAAATTTTATTTTTTGTTGCTGATTGTGCAAGCGATTGTGCTGTTTGTATATGGACTATAATACAATCTGATGTTGTTTCTAATGGTGTTTTGGCTGCTGTAAATATCTACTCTTATCGTTGCTGTTTTAGCTGTTTCTAGTTATGATTGTGTGTGGAAGTATTTGTTTTCAACGATTCTTGCTGTTGATGATGCTTAGTCTTAGAATTTTTGGGTGAAGTAACATTCGAGTTGTCCAGCTCGGAATTCGGTGGAAGTAATCCTTGCACAGGGTGCTAATGCTGACAATTGTCGACTTGCTGGAAAAAACTTTTACCCCAGAAAGAGTCTCTTGATGCGCTCCGTCTTCATTCGAAGATGATATGTCACCTCATTTTATTTATGACTCCTTTCATCTGGTCAATAATTTGAATGAATAATATAGAGGTTGTAATCGTACATAGATGTCGCTAGCTTGTTGCTATGTAACTAAAGTTACGTACTGCTTTCCCTTAAAAGTGAGTGTGAATAAATTACCACTCTTACTCAACAAAAGCAGCGTATATTTAATTAATACACACATAGCGAAGAAGTCGCACGTTGATTGAAACACACGCAAACAAATAGACTTATTAAAGTTGAAATATCTTGTGATACTTGTGTGCTTGTGATGGTGCAATAATGGTTAAAGGACATTGCGCATTCCAAACTATAGCTAATGCAAAATGTTTATAAAAATGATCAGCATTAGATTAGAACGGTACGCATAGTCGGATGATGTTCAAAGTAATGCAGAATCTTTCTTAAGAAGGGGTAGATCGTTGGGAATGCATTTATGGGGAACGTAAGAATAATCGAAATACAATTAGATCCAGAAAAGGAAGTGCTGAAACTCTTAAACATACATTGGAAATGTAGTGTGTGGTGCAGCTGGGAATGATACCAATAAACGCATATAAATTCATTTGATATCATGGAAAACGTAATTGCTTTCCTTAAGGCAATGCAATGTTTGAACCTTCTAAATGCGTCAAATTACCACCGAAATGCACACTTCTATGTTACATCCGATTATAAATCCTTCTTTGCGTCTTGGAAAACTGTTCAGAAAATTTGACACAGTATTTATATACGCAATTAAGAATATGTTAATGTAACTGATGCAATCAAAAGACATAAAATTACACTGGAAACCCTAGCATACAAGCTAAAATAAAATGAAAAATTTTAAACAATGGCACAACCAACGAAGAACCTCATAGATAAGCACATACTTTCTCAACTAACGTGAATAAACTTCAATTGTTAAGCAATAACAATCCTTTGGAAAAATATCAAAGAACAATAGAGACGCTAATTTCACAGTCAAACCTATGCATATTTACATGAAATAAACATCACAACATCGAATAGATATGAATATACACCCAACCAATAATATATAAAATAATGTATTAGATTATGACACACAAAAAATGAACATTATTTCATACTTATTTCGATCTTTACAGGAATTGATCAGATTGGGATCATTAAATATACATTAACTTATGGTATTAAACAACCCTTTTCAAAAATTAACTCACTAACTTAAGCTTTATATGCTATATCAATAATAATCCAGGAAATGCAGTTCATATTAGTAATGGGTTTAATTCGAACACCCTACCTATTCAGTATATTGATATCATTTATATTAAAATAACTAAAAACTTTACGGGCGGGTTAGGCCAACTGTACATTACACGCCACTTGATAATTGAACATAAACAGGAAAAACTCATTGTCTTAAATATCTCTGGATTAATTTCAATAATCAAAGAACATTTTTTGTTTTTCATGCAATCACGCTCAAATTGGATACACACATTGATTATATGCATATTCACTCTATATTGAAATTTAGTTGAATTGAAAAGATAATTTTGCATAATTCAGCATTAAAGCTTCTTTTGAGACCACATAAGCGTTCTGCAGGTACTTCCAATTTTCATCCAATGAAGCTTAACTGCACACCCCTTGAATATATTTATGTTGACTTTGTACCGAAATATTGTTAAATTTTTTTTGATAACTGTGCATATTTCAACCATGAATCCTCTATTGGGACTACAAAGGTGGACTGGAGGTATCCTTAATTTTAATGTAATCAAGCCTATTTTTGATCGACTTATGGATTATATTTATGTCCAGGGTACAATAATATTTCGTCAAATTGAAATGATAATTGCTGTAATTCTGCATAAAGCCTTTTTTGTGAATTTATAATTGTACTGAAGGTTCGTTTAATTTTTACGCAATCATGTCTTTTTCTACAACACAGTCACATGAAAAAACGTTTATAATTAGATGTACTACCTGCCCAATTTCAATAGGGGATCTATGCTTTTTTCAAAGAGTACATAAACCAAATTTCGTTGATTTAGTTCAAACCGTTCTCTCTATTGTTTGGATACGGACGGATGATGGGACAGACATGGCTAAATTAATTCCTGTGATGATGCCGATCATATCGGTATGCAGTTTGATTGGACTCCGGACGCTGGTTGTGGTTGTTACAAACGTATAACCACAACTAATATACACTTTGCCAATTTTATTGGCGACGTGTATAACAGAAAATTCATCCTGTCTCTATAGATTGCTTTAGCTCTTAGAATGTTAATTAACCTTTTACGTTAAAAAACCATTACGTTTTCTTTATTTGATTTATAATATATCTATACACATAAAAATATTATCTTGAGCTATTTCAAATAGAACTGTTTGCCCCAAAGTGCAGTCGATTAATAATCTGTGATATTCTTGGAATATTTTGGTTTCTTCTTAACCAAATCAGAATCTTAGAAAAACCAAAATAGAAAATTAGAAATTAGATTAATATAGTTTCTTTAAACCAACCTCTTTACTTGAAATGCAGGCTGTATTTAGACTATATCCCTTTCGGACTAAGAGATTATGTTTAAATCGGTATAATACTCTTTGAACTGACATTTAACTTTTCATCGATACTCTTTGTAGCACTTTACTAAAAAAAAATTTATATATATAATATGCAAAAATTATGATGGAAATGACATATATAAATATTGGGTTGCCCAAAAAGT
>JXPQ01010703.1:4528-16965 GCA_001014675.1 Ephydra gracilis
GCTTTCTTCGCATGCATATTTCTAGATCTAGGAAAAGGTAGATGTCGCAAGGTTGCTTACGCTATATGCTTCAAAATTGTGAACTTGAGACCATTTGAGAATGGTCATGTGGCACGGGGTCTTTTTCACAGATTTGTACTTCTTCCTCAGGTGGTCAGTAAAGTCACAGTAATATTAAGAATTTATTGTTCTAAATTCCTTGCGCATCCCAAAAATGATTCTTGACCGATTATTGGACTCGAGCTAGTTTCGTAGACGAGAAAACAGGTTCACATCACTCTTTAGCGTCTTGTTTTAATTTAATATAATATTGATAGAACCAATCCAATTCGATAGTGTTAGCCATACAGAATCTACAGAATCCTTTCGAAAACGCTATAAATTTTGTTTGAAAATCTGCATTCACATGTTTTTCAGGTCGATTCCTTCCGAAACCCATTGTGCGCACAACTTTCTCAAACTCAATACTTCAGTCAAAAAAATGGACACACTGGATTATGAAATTTCCAGTTCATCTACTTAATCAATTGCAGTCACTTGATGATTTTCTAATACTCAATCCTATATTTTTCCGTGATTTCCCGTTTTGCTACTGTTTTCGCTGTTTTCGTCGACCAATCTCTCTACTGTACTGGAATCGAAGAGTCTTATACACTTGCAACATNCTGTTTTCACTGTTTTCGTCGACCAATCTCTCTACTGTAATGGAATCGAAGAGTCTTATACACTTGCAACATTAGTTTTCTCTGATTTCAAACCTTCATNTTAGTTTTCTCTGCTTTCAAACCTTCATAAATCTCAGTACACAATTCTTTTTTCTTTCCATAAAAAAAAAAAAAAAAAAAAATTATCAAGTCGATACTTCCTGGCTTTAAAAAAAAATGTATCGAATAATTTAAATTAAACTTCACATACGTTCATATCAACACAACAAAACACATTGTGACTATAAGCAATGCCCTCTCTTATTAAATTATCATTGACCAACTGGGTATATTAGTTTTAGTCACACGCACATGACACCCAAAACGCATAATCGAAGATCTATCATAATAAATAACGCTATGATCAGCACATGATTTGACATACCCATCTCATTCTGTCTGTGCAGCTTCATCTAATAAAAAAAAAATTAGAAAAAAGGGCTAAAGATTGATTAACCTAATTTGGCATATATATCTCATGGAAAATTATTAGATTAAAGTTTGAGTTAACTGCAGATCCGATTAATATTTCGTGTACCTCCGCCTTACTCAAGTTATAGGAATTTTGGAGCCTTAAAATTTAGAATTTATAATAAAGTTTTGTAATTTGTAAAGACAACCTCTAAGCATTTTCTGAAAATGCTAAAAATGCCTGCTTACATGACAATCAAAGGTCCCCCAGCACATCTTTGCGGTTCAAAACTAAGAATTTTAAACATAATTGGTTACATTAAACAAGTAAATAAAACTGAAATAAAAGAATTGTTTAGATGTCATGAAATACATACAGCCAATGCGCATAATAAGCTTGATTATATTTAAAAACAGAGGTAAATTCACTACATCTTCGAAAATTTAAACGCTTTCCATAATTGAATTTAATACAATGCCAGTATTGCGTTGATATAAACATTATCAATGAGCTCTATTGATTGAAATTCGAGGGTACCTTCAGTTCATCCGCGGAATTCCAGAAGAGGGTTTTCAGTTGAATTGAACATACTCATTAATTCAATTCAATTTAATTGTATAATTAATTTGGCGTAAACATAATCACTACTTAAGCTAAAAATTAATGTGATTTTAAGCAAAAGAGAAGTTCCTCTGGCAAAAAACTGAGTTTTGCAACAAATTTTCATAAAATATGTGGAAAAAATCTATGTTGGAGTCCACCAGGAATGGTCAATTAAAAAAAAAGATTGACATCATTGAATTAAAATTGCATGAACTTTCAGTACATCTATGAGTTCGATGTTTATTAGATAAACAAAAGTTTGGTTTGATTTTAAGCAGACTCCAATTATTTTGTCGGTTTAAGATGACTGCAACATTCTTACTAATTTTTATTTGTCGCACCGGCAAAGAAAGAAGGATTACCTTACGCACCAACAGTTTGAAACGACATCTGGTTTTCTCAGACTCCGTACCCAATAACTTTCATCGTGTGACCAATGCATAAATCGATAAATGCACCCCGAACCGAATGAATTCTCGAAAATCCATTGTATTTATACACTCGTCGGTAAGGTTTGTTATACAAGATATTCGTAAGGAATATACTAAGTTCTCGTTCTAAAAAATAAACCGAGTTCACGACATCGTCAATTAAACGCTTCACAAAAGATATTCCAAGCACCGTTGTTCTGTTACTTAACGAAGGATGATGAAATCATATTCCATTACTGTCTACAAAATGTAATTAGTTGGAACTATTTTGCACAGCCTATAATTTGTTAATAGGTATAATTTTATTTGGGTTCCAAACTATAGAACAATTTCCGAATGTCGTACGGACAACAGCCGTCATTGAATTCTTTTGCGAATCGTTTTTTTAACGCTATGACGCCACAAACTTTTTCAAGTTTGAGTTAAAACACTTAACGTAGCGAAGCTTCCAATCTAATAATCCGGAGATAAGATTTAAGTTCTTGAGAACATAATATCGTCTGGTAAACGATAAAACTTAGCATTTTGAGCAATGAATGTAGATGATTTAGATAATTTTGCAAAAGATCAGTTGATATTTATTGTTTAAGAGGGATGAACACCTTAACGCCGTCCAAATATATCAACATTTCGTAGTTCAGGATTGCAGCCGAAAGGTCATTATTGAATGGGTTGAATAATAATAATTTATCCACATGGAAGCCTTGAGCTACACAAGGGAGACTTGAACTAGCTTAGACTATAAAAAACTATTATGGTTGACGTATTAAACTTAAGAGTCTAAGACTCCTACGCCTGAATTGAAACAACACCAGCAATCGTGCAAGATTTCAACAAATCTTTGTAAATGAGTTTGAACATAATTTACGAATGTAGTCAAAGTTTAAGAAGATAATTTCAAAACATTGGTTTTTGTCAATCGAAAAACTGAACCATATTGTTATGGAGTTATTAGGACACTTGAAGTTTCACAACATTTTGGAGTGATTTTTTTTGATAATTCTGGAATAGTATAACTTTAAAAAATACCTTTACTTTTATAAACATCAGATTTTTAGACTTTCTTATAAAGAGCAACAATAAAGGCACTTGACAGATATTCATAAAAATACGCGACTACAAGCAAGTACGATTGCCTTTGAGAAAAATTGTAAAAACCCCGCACGGTTACCACATGTAATAATGGTCTGGCTAGCTTGGTCAGTAAGCGAAAGATAATGGTGAAATGGTTGATCGGTCAGGTCGAAAGCGTTCTGTTTATGGTAGGTTGGTTTCTACTACAACATTTTACGCAAGGTTTATTAATTTTCAATAATACTATAATTGTGATTAACACTCCCGAAAACTTGAAAAATGTTAAGTGAAATTATCAATTTAATATAAACTGTACGAAAATTTTTTGAATTGGAAAAATGGTAAATTCTGTGGTTCGGTTTGAAGACCTAAAAAGTGATGGTTCAAGCTTAAAAAAAGCTTTGGTGCAAACCGGTTGTGCACTACTGATTTGGAATTATATGTTAAGCAATGGCCTCAATAAATATCTGCGTTACGCATACAGATTTGGATTCTGTAAAAACTTTAAAGCTTTGATAATGTAGCTGCATTTTATTTATAAAGGATAATAGCTAGATTTAAAAAAAAAACTATTTGTGTCGTATATACCTGATCTTACATTTTTGATAATAATTGTACAAATGGTAACATCTATAACGCCTTTCTGTCATAGGGAACTTTTCACTAGCAACGCCGCATTGCTTTAAATGAACTTGTTTATAAACATTTTCATATGTTTATAGACAATCGAATGAAGTTAATCGCATGTACCATTCACTTTTACGAATTTTTTATTATCGTGTTCATTTATTTATAATTTTTTTTTTTTTTTGGTTNAATTTGGAATTCAGAATTTTTTTTTTTTTTTGGTTTAATTGTCTTATTAAATGTTACAACTGTGTTATTCTTTTCTCACCAAACCAGAAATGAATGTATGTAAATGCGTTATTAGTGCAATGGCCTGCCTCTGTAGTTTAATGCAGATAGCATGGCAATTTCTGATATCTGCTAATAACATTTTAATTGTTCACGATTGCTGTTGGAGCCAAATTCCGCGAGAAAAGCGAACCAGAAGTAAATAAAAAATTGCTATAAATCTGCAGAACTAAAGCGTACTCATGCATTTACTTAGTTTTTTACTTTGTTTTGGTTTTGCTTGTCCATGCCTTTTAAGCCATCAATGGGCAAAATATTTTTCAATTTCAAAACAAACGGTCCAGAATGTCTTAAGACATTGTTTTGGTTAAAGAACGTAACTTAAAACCAAAGTTGCCAAATTTACCGCAAGTTACCACAGTGTGGAGGTAACAGATGGCCATTTGTTTACTCAACAACAGAAAGAAATAAGTGCTTTTATGGACAGTGGAACAATTTTTGCCTTTAATTTAAATGCTTATGAAAATTTGTCAGTAACTTAAATTTTAGTGTTGCGATGATCTATTCCAATAAGAGATATACTTTTAAGCCAGTTCTTTGCGGCATCTTGCGCGATGTTGTGGGAACCAAGATATCAAATTAGAGGTAGAGCTGTGACACATTGGACATACAACTATTTCAAATATGAATATGAAATAATGAATCGTATTTTGTATATGAAATCCAAAATATATTTTTTTAATTGTTTATAGTTGAGGATACAGGCAGAATACGCGATAGTCAAAGATTTTCAAGTGAAAACTCCGAAACGAGAAATGAACCAATCGGAAAAAGATGCGAAAACCAAATTTCAGGAATTCATATCATTGCATTATTGCCTAGCTTAGCTAGGCAGCTCAATCCGTTGAATTACGAGTTGTGATCCGAATTTGATAGCATGGCTTGTAGAGCAAGATATCCAAATACTAAATCATTAAAGCGAGTAGTTGCCAGACAGTGGATAATTTCTTTATACATGAAGTACGTCTATCGCTCGATGAGTGACCACGTCCTCTCCAGCCTAGTGAACAAAAATCTTTTTTATTTTCGTACGGCAATTATGTTTTTGCATCAAGTGCAGTACACACAGAAACGTTCATATAAGTTACAACCATGAAAATGGTGTTTAAAACATGTAAAATGTGTTAAGCCTTAATCGACATTTAGCGCTAAATAACCAGCAAGGGTTAAAATTGAGGATCGATGTATTCAAACCATCTTAAGCAATTTGAATACACCAAAAAAAGCTACTCATATGTGACATCATTAATTAAATGATTACTTGGAAAACCATCTCAAGGGAAATGCATACATCGTGTTAATCCAAAAATTTAATGAACCGAATTAAAGTAAATCTAGAATACAAATGTTATAAGAAAACTTAAAACGCTGTATTCATGTTAAACTCCAAAAAATCATAACCTATTTTGAGTTAAACACTAACCACAATGAATCTTAGCAAATTCTAAAAATTCAAAGAAATAATAAAAAAAAAAAAAATAATAGATTAGAATCGCCACACAGTATTCCACGAATCATAATTTACAGCTTTGAACAAGTGTACATTGTTGCACTCAATATCGTCTTATATTTGAACAGTTCGGTTCCACTAAATTATTGAAAATTTTCCTAAAACTGATGTACGCATAAAACTTGATATTTTTGTTATTTTTACGGTAAAAATGTTCAATTGCTTGTTTTGGGGTGGAAGAGCATCCAGAATTAAGCATAATATGTACAATTAGCTGATTCACTAATAATTATACACGTCTGTATGTCTATTGGCTAAGGGACCTATCAAAGTATGTAACGAAATATTCAGCATCACCGTCGGAAATTCTAACCGTAAATACAAAGTAAATTTACCAAGTAAATTTATCAAATTCTGCACTTACATTCTATGGCACAATGTTAGATTGAACTTTGGATTAACTATAAAGCCGATAAATATTTCCCGTACATGCAGTGCATGTCCTTACTTATAATTCGTACCTTAACACTATACAGCTTTATAAATTTAAATGTTTTTTTAAGATTTTCGAAATTAACAACATGAGCATGTAGGCATTTAAGCCTTTCCCGGAAATAAGCACCATTGTGTGCATGTAACCAAAGTACTACTAGTACACTTATGAAGTTGAAACTGGGAATTAAATTTGGAACTAGCCATCAATGAAAATCGATAAGTTTTCATAATTGAAATAAAATAAATAATATTAAAGTATATGCTAAAATTAAGCATGAATTGACTAAGAGTAAGGTTACCTAAAATACACCAATGTGATCCGAGAAATGCGTTCTAAGCAAAACTAAGCAAATTCATTAATTATATGCAGTGAAATCTTTTTATTCAGTTATATGCAGTACACTTATGTGGTAAAAAAGTGGGCAAAGTTCGTCATATTATATAGTCATTATATATTATAATCAACGGATCCATCACTTCTCTGAATTGGTTGAGAATACCACGTAATTCAAGTTCACCGCGAAGGGCCAAGAATGTGATGTTTACTTATTGTTTAAAATTTCAAGCAGAAAAATTAAATTTTCGTTTATGTCACTGCATAAAGTGTCGCAAAGTTTCTAATACTGTCCGTAACATAAATTCGAAAGCGCTTCGTTCATTGATTTTTGCATGCCAAAATTAATATTAAAAATTTGTTTTCCAAAATTGACGAAGACCAAAATTATACTATCTTTAAGCGCGACTTTATGCGTGTTCAAACAACCGCTAGCTCCACTGTAGGATCGATTAAGCTGGCAGTGGTGTGGCAAGTGTAAGCGCTGTACGTGCATCACTGGAGCCACTTGTTGCCGTTGTCGGCAAAGACAACAGATTGCTACAGCAGCACAAATAAACAACAAAAGCAGACAATAAAGAATAAAAAATAAAAAAATAAAACAACAATACGAATAACAACAAAAAGCAAGCAAACGAAATTTAAGCATTTGTAAATTAAAGAAATTTTCACGTTACCGTGGTCATGACATTCAGTCTACATTGGACTTTTACTTGTGTCGGTCGTATGGTACGGCTAATAAGACGTTTAATTTTTGGTGCTACAAAGCTTTACTAAAAACTCAATAAAACCACAAAAGCAATAAATAAATGGCTAATTGATGTTTACAACTGAAATTTCGTGATTTATCTGGAGTCCGCGCGCGTGCGCCTTTTTGAACTTAAGTGTGTTTGTGTTTTTTTAACCATTAATGCTCAAGTCAGTTAAAGTAAAAAAGAATAATAAAGGAAAATTTAACTATTGAAAATATAATAAATTGCAGAGGAAGTTCAAGATAGTAAAAAATTTTCGTGACATTTATACGTCAACTGCTTGCATATTTGAATACAAATGTTAAACTTTAACTGAATTGTGAATTTATTAAATCAAAGTATTTGGCACAATATCTAATAATTTCTCATAATAAGGATGCAGCTTGGCTGCAGTACTCTGCTCGAAAAAAGTCTGCTTGTATTGTCAAATTTGGATTTAAAGCATTTGCAGTGTTGTAAGGTAAATTCAAAAAAATAATTTGTTATTATATATGGTCGGAAACATTTTCTGTTCACTGAAATTTCTATTGGATAAATAAAAAATAATTAATTTTTATGAACTACATTAAATTTATAAGTTGCACCGTGAGCATCTCATGAATATTAAAGCTTCCTGTTGCTTGTGGGAAAACGTTGATTTTCTTGTTCTGTATGAATTCGAAGATCTTTCAAGATGATAACGCTAATTATGAATTTTTAAAAATATTTTTATTGAAGACGCTTAAGAAATAAGCAAAGTGCATATTAGCTACAGTCATAGGTTTGTAACACTCACAACGCATAATCGGAGACCTACCATAGTGTTTGATGAAGATCGCCGTACGAAGTCATTGTGCCGTATTCATCCATCCGTCCATCCCATCGTTAGCAAAATTCAGAAAGTAGGGCTTTAACTGGAGTTACCCAATGAAGTCTACATGTTTTATTGCGATATGCCTTCGTGTACCTCCAATACACACTTTTTATCACATTACGACTGTGGCTGCTTTATGAGTACATTATTAACTATAATATCTTAAATCGAAGTATTTTTTGAAAGTGGGCATGGTTGCTTTAAAATGAAAGGTAACTCGAATCCACCTATGTGATTGAAAATGGGCGCCGAATTTGGATTTGCGCCCAATAATCAATTAAATTTAATTAATATTATTGAATAAAATAAATATTATCAATCGATATAACAAAAAATGAACATGATTCGATTAAATGCACAGGTTACTCCATTATACGGAAAAGAGGGTGTTAAGCAAAATTAGCCACAAAGCTTTTTCATTATGGGATTGAGCATGATTGAATGAAAATGATAGCGGATCCCTACATACACATAAGTTTGCAAACCCGAATTGTTTTCAGTCATACAAAAACTGTATTTTTCTGAATTTGAAGCTGAACCATTGAATTTTCTTTTATACAATTTCGAAGCGGAGTGTATCACACTGGTGGATAAGCCGACTTTAACTTTCTTAAATTATGCATTAATTTTTTTTGCTATAAATGAGAAAAAAGTTGCTGCTTAAAATAAAAATGTTAAGAGAAAAAGTATAGCTTTTTAATTAATTAATCAACTAATTTGTTTCATGCAGAGACATAGTTTTTACGCACGTCGCCAATGAAATTCACAAGGTGTATATTAATTTTGATCATACGTTTGTGACAGCCAGTTCGAGTATTTGTGAGACCTATCAATACCATACATACCAATATGAACAGCATTGCTATAGGATTTCATTTAGGCATTTCTGTCCATCTGTCCATCTACCGCACGTGTGGGTCTTATCAGTTTGTGCAAAGTATGTAATACAAGTAATAATTGCATCTGATCATGATAACTCGAGTAATTTTTTTGCTAGACTACTGAAACCTTCTTTTCGAACTAATTTTTCACATAGCCAGGTAACTACGGGAATCAGTCCACCACGATAGTATCACGAATACCAAGCTTCCCAAAAATAACTTAACACTTGGTATTTATGATTAATTTATATTTTGCGTTGATATTGATTNCCACTACGATAGTATGACAAATACCAAGCTTCCCAAAAATAACTGGTATTTGTGATTAATTTATATTTTGCGTTGATATTGATTCAACAACTTCAGATACCAACCAATATACTATACCCCAAAACCGATGTGTGTTTTGGAGTGTTCTAAAAATACCTATAAAATAGAGAGTATTTTGGGCAACAGCAGTACAAAATTCGGGCGATAAACATGGAAAACTCATTGAATTTTAATTAATGTGCATAACATTGGTTAACATTATTCAAATTGATCATTTTTAGTTCGGTTCAAATGTTTCCCGAGAGCAGGTAAAATTCGTTTTTGATCTGATTTTTATTAGTTCAATTCACGATATAAGCCCATAGAAATTTGTCAAAAAAATAAATTAATAAATAAAATGAAAAATCAAGTATACTATTTAAGGAATTTCTAAAAATTCTACTAAAAATGCTTACGTATCAAGCGAGTGAAAAGGTTTCAGTCGGCTTAGGCCGATAGTCTAGTACACGTCGTTTGATAATTAAATGAAAATAGGAACAGCACAGTGCTTTAAATTACTCTGGATGAATTTCGTTAATTATTGCAGTTTTTTTTGTGGACAATATGGGTGTCTGATTTCAATGAATCAATTGTGCGCAAATTAATTATGTATCTGTTCACTTTATACTGGATTTTGTAAAATTTAAATGTACCTTGCATGATGAAGCAGTAAAGTTCCTAATGGGACCTCACATGTGTATTGGAGATTATTGAATCAATCATCAATTCCAACGGCAGCCAAAGCAATTGTAATAACACCGTAATTTTGAATATATATAAATAGGTGTACCCGAAATAAAAAAAATATTGGTTCCTAACTTTTTTCAAAGAATATGTGTACCAAATTTCGTTGATCCAGCTTAAGCTTNTCCTTCGTTGAATATTTGGGATACGGACGAACGGACAGACGGACGGGCGGACATGGCTTAATTAATTCTTGTGCTGATGCTGATCAGCGGTCAATATTTCGATAAATCTTCGAACGGTGATTCAGGGGGTTACGAAAGTGTGGCCAAAACTAATATGCACATGGTCAATGCCATTGGCGCCGTGTATAATAAATTGACAAANTTTTTTTTTTTTTTTTTTATAAACGTACTTGTTCAATTTTTTACGCTTTACCAATACGAATTTGGTCAGTTATGATGCTATGTAGTAGATTATAATTTGGCATTTATGCACCTATAAACAAACTCAAACTAAATTCACAGTTGCTAATTTTATATATTTATTAAAAACATTTAAATTACTTGAAAATAAATTTTATTCACTGAAATCTCTAAGCTGCATAAGTGAGCGCATCAAAAGGCTCGGTTTCTGCGATACCATTTTCCGTGCAAAATAGTAAATGCGTTAGTGTATTGTGTAGGAAGATAAGAGTCTAAAGCGGTTATGCCATTCGAAGAATAGGGCACCTGCTAAAAACAATGCACAAAATCATAAGACAATGTCCAATGAATTATTCAAAAAAAGGTATCAGCATAAATAAAAGATAGCTTTGAAAAATAAGTAGAACAACAACTTTGTACCAGCCGAACATCAGCGTTATTGTGTCAATTCATGTGTTTTCTTTTTTCTATATGCTGGAATCAAAAGATATAAAAACAAACATCGAATACAAATAAATTTAACTGTCAATGGCATTTTTTTGTTTTTTATATCATCGTAGAGCTTTTTGCGAACCAACGAATGTGATATAAATGACACTATAACTGGGTACCAAAAAAAAAAAAAATTTTTGCAGCTAAATTTAAACGTCATAAAAATTTAAGAATAAAGTAATAAAAACGAAACTCAGTAACGCACCACACAAACACTGATTCAAGTGTTGAATTGATTAAACAAAGACACTTGTAAAACATATTTCTCATCTTGAATTAAAGTATTTTGTTTTCTTGAGCTATTTGGGTTTTGAAATTAATATTTTAGTCAGCCAGCATCCATTATGGAATCGCTTTATGTCTTTTCCACAATAATATATACATATAATACATTCGGAGACATACACAGTTTTATTCTTATTTTTTCGTTTTTTACGTAATTAATTAATATTAATAAGTTTCTTGCATTATATGTTTAATATCTACTCTTTAATATTTTTCCCTCAGAAACTTTTATCGCTATCCCCCATTGACTGCAGTTATTTTGGCCAAAGTATTTAATACATAGAGACATACATTTCCGTCATGGAAACATTCATATCCGTTTACGTTAAGGATATTCAAAGAACAAACAACAACATTCGATTAAGCTGTGCCCATCTGGCATTGAACTCGATAAACCAAGTAATTTTTGAGTTGTTGTAAATAACATTCGATTCTTGAATATAATTTTCAAAATGTGGGAACAAGTTTGTGAATAGCCAAACAGGCCTATAAGGTTGAGTATCGCTTTGAACTTATACGTTCGATTACAGTGAAACTGGAATAGAAGTCCACAGTTTCCTTAGAAAACAATTTGTTATGATATATCTGATCTATATTTTGATATATGATATGCAGGATGTATATTTTAACTTAAGTGCTATGACATTTCAATAAAATTTCCCCATAGCCTCGAACAACAATCTAACCTTCTATTCTCCTTATAATATTTTAAAAATCAACACTTTCAAAATAAGATCTTTAATTGATTATCTCTTTTTTTACACGAATTTTAGCCAATTCCACAATATGACAGAAATTATATACATTTCGGGAAAGGAAAATGTAAATTGTTATATTGTATTTCAAAATATTCCATTTGAGGGATCGGTTAGAACATATATGAACGCAGTTTTTCTCCTCCTCGAAAACATGTTTCTTGAACACCTTAACTGCTTCTTGGCCGCTTATTAATCATTACCCACATAGTTTATTTTTGATATTTCGAAACGAGAAGAAGTAATTGGCTCCCTGACTGTACGGAGAAAAATTCAACAATTCGATTGGTTTTACGAATTTTTTCGAAGACCTCTGGAAAACAAAAAGTAATGTTTTATCACTCAAAGTTAGCTGCATTTTATCACTGTAGAGAAATAGTGGCCACATAACCAACTTGGTCGAAGAAACAGGCATTCATTTGCTTCGTGCACAAACAACTTTTATTGGATTTTACTTGCATTTGAATACCCACATTGTCGATAATTGTTTTGTTTTTTGCTCATACGCGATTTTATACAGGTCTTGTGAAGCCCAGGGTCGAACATTTTAATTTTATTCTTTTAAACCAGTTTTTTTTTTTTT
>JXPQ01010780.1:7092-21130 GCA_001014675.1 Ephydra gracilis
TCAGGATGGGCATTATGAGCGACTTGTATAATCTGCTTTTCGTTTTCTGAGAGGGGGCTTGCTTATTAAGCCCATAGTAACACTTGCTAGCAAGTTTCATTAAATTGAAAAAGTCGCAGAATAGGGAATCACCTTGTCACAAGCCCCGTTTGCTAATCTTCACGACACATTATACATTTCCGAGTGTCATTTCGGTGAGCCCTATTAATTTATCCGGGATCTCAAACTCAGACATGATGGTGTATAGGTGATCCCTATTCGAAGGGTCAAAGGAGGCCTTAAATTCGACAAAAAGGGGGTGTGTGTCGATTTGCTTCTCCTGGGCCTTTTCCATGGTATGGCACAATGTGAAGTTCTGGTCGATGGCGGATTTACCAGGTGTGAAGCCACACTGATAAGATCCAATCAGCTTATTTAAAAACGGCTTCAGTCTTTCACAAAGTACACTTGACAGGATCTTGTAGGCGATGTTAAGGTGGCTCATGCCTCGGTAATTGGCGCACACTAAGACTCCAATCGCTCGGCATGCATTATTGTGACCAAATTTTGCAGAGNAGAGAAGGTTGTGCATGCATTTAACCAACTCCTCGCCACCAGCTCTGAAAACTTCAGCTGGAAGGCCATCATATCCCCCAGCCTTATTCGACTGCCGTTGGCCATTGGATGGCAATCACCACTTCTTCATGGTCAGTTGCTGGGACCGGTGTAGCATTTTGAGCGATCGTTGCGGTTGAGCTTGACATTTGACTGGTGGCATTGTGGAACTCATCGCAATTGAGGATGCTATTGAAATGTGCTCTCCATAAGCTTAGTGAGCTCTCGACATCAGATACCAGTTTACCGTCTCGGTCTTTGTAGAAACAAGTTCCGGTCTTGAAACCTTCAATCATATGCTTCATTTTTTCGAAGAATTTTCGAGTCCCATTTTTGCTGCCATGCATCTTTTTATGCATTATATTCATATTTATTTCTGGAGCGCTTCAAATGCTGAGTAACTCCGTAAGTAAGTCTGTATGTCATGTTTGATCTCTCATTTCAAAAGCTCTGAAGTCTTACTGGCCAATTTACCATAAGTTGTATACTCAATTTTTATATCAGCGGATTAAAGTTCATTGAGTTTTGTGGAAGTGGAAGAAAACCTTAAACTTTGCTCGATCTCATACCCACAGAGAAATCTGGTAAGGAGTTCCCAAGAGACCTATTTGGTAAAAGTCAGTTTCATGTGTGGCTTGGGCCGGTTAGAGACCTGGCTAAATGGACAAAATCGGAAATATTAAAAAGCTTACGAATACATTGGAAAGTCAGTTGAAACGCAATGTAATATCGTCTTCGTCGAATTAAACCATCACAGTCAATTAGAATTTTATTGAGCAAATATGATTATGTTTTGCAAGAAGAATGAAAACCAAGTAAGAAAGTTACTGACGGGATACCTCGACAGTGTAATGCATGACGGAATTGTGAAAAGAAGAGAAGCCACTATTGCATGAAAAATATCTTTCTTGGCAAACAAAAAGCAGCGTATAAAATGTTGACTGTCCAGCTAAGCGTCGCTAAAACATGGATATTTAGAAGATCCAATGCTTACGCCTCAGTGTTCCGACGGAAAAAACGAACTTAGCATACATAAGCTCTGGCTCACTCGAAGATGGGAAATGGGTCATACGGTAAGTGTCAATTTGTATGACAACTACGACGGTATCCAAACACCAAAACGTGGCCTTGGCCATATCGTTCATATGAATGTCTAAGAATGCGTCCCTCCTATAGGATCTTCAAATGCGTTCGCAGCTGTGGAGGGCTGCGTTGCATCTCAACGTTAGGCATTTGAAGCGTACAATGCAAGCACACGAATTTGCAAAACCATACTAAAACTAAAACAATCTGCAAAAACCAGAAAGAATGCCCTGGTTCTATCCTATGATGGATTACACGTGCATTACCTACTGTTAAATAAGCAATCGTCACCGTATTGAAAAAAAATTGTAATTTGAAAGCTCACATACTAATCTTTGCAATGTATATGTATCATTTGCCGTTAAATACAGTTTACGACAATTACGTAGAACAATATTATTCAAATTTATTTAATTTAATTTTTTGCATTCAAAAAGTGTTCGCTAATACGTCATCAGGGAGGAAAAAATTTAAGTGCCGCCATATAAATGAATTTTAAACGGACTTTACCAAGCATGTGCAATGGGAGCTAATTGGTAAAAAAAAATTTATATTTATTTTTCAGTTGAAGTAACGTAATCAATTTTCTATTAGTTTTTGGTTGAAAAATGTTGTTTTTGGTCTGCTTTAGCATTTTCAGAAAGCCTCAGTTGCTCCAGGCTGATTTGATTTATTTAATTTTGAAATAAAATTTTTAATTAAATGTGTCGCATTTTTGAATCAAGCGTTTTAATCAAAGCATTTTGATTGTTTTTTGTTGGTGTGTGTATGTATGTTTAAGTGCATGTAAATTGAATTGCTAGAATCGTTTGACAACAGCCATCCTACGCGTGAGTTATTCTTTCTTCCTAAATTTAGAATTTTGCTATTTATTTTATGAAGTCAAGCATCCGCTTGTTGGTAAGCAATGAGCGTACGTTTGCGCTTGCGCTTAAACAACTTCCACACAGTCCAACAACAAACAATGCAATGACAAACGCTTCACCTAACAGCACAAATTATTATTATATGATAAATAGAAATAAAAAAGTGTTTCCCAAACAAGTCAATAGCAAGTTTATTAACTTGCTGCATTTAAATTATCATCATAATAATTATGTTAATGTTAAAAGCAATGTTTGTCAACGCTGGCCTACTGTTGTTACGATACAGTACTAACCTCTAGGATGCTACCGCCAGCAAATGAACGCCTTCTCTTCGCAATTGCTTTGAAATGGATTTTTTTAAATTCACTTGTCATAGAACATTTTTTGTCGCAGTTATAGTGTATTGCTGTTGTTGTGCACCAATATAAAAGCATATTTGCGTAGCGCATTGCTTTAGTTTAGTTCTAGCGTTTGTGCTGTTGAAACGTGTTTGTGCCAGTGTTACATTTAAGGAACCGCAGTTTCCGTACTGAAATTAAATTAACTTGCCCACTTCTTAGCAATTGCTACAGTTAATATACTTAATATACAAATTCAGTAAATTAGTTTGCGATCAACAGACAGTCATTGCCATGGTGAGTTCAGCTGTTTAATTGCGATTAGTGACGTCGCCGCCGATGGTTGTTTAAGTTTGAAAATTTACATTTTCAGTGACAAAAATATAAAATTGGTAATTTGTTTATCGGCCTGCGTGACAATGCATGACTAAATGCACAAACAAACGCGCTTGCGCCTATGCATGAAAGCAATTAATCAACGCAAATAGTCAACGGCAAATAAATAATACAAACAAATTGTTAAAATTGAAACAATAGTGTGACCGGTAGGTGACAGTACTGTTTTGCATCACTAGGTGGACTTTCCGCTTGATTTTATAGTTAATTCGTTAACACAATATTTAAGAAGTTTATGCGCCATGTGCGCTCATAAATAAGCAATGCGCTACAGTTTCCGCGTTTGTGTTTACGAGCTGCTCTAATTGAAGCGGACGGTTCAGCTTATCACAATTACCTGGAAATCTTCCGCATCAAATGAGTACATGACATGTGATTCTTCCAACCTTCTTAGTTTCTTAACTCAAAAGTGTGCTAAAAGCTTGAATAATTTCGGTCAATCATAAGCATAAAAAAATTCAGCGTTACTTAAATTGCTGTTATAGGTATTGGTTTTTAATAACGAATAATTAATAAAATCACCCAAAATAGGGTATATTTGGCTTTGCCAAAGATCATATCCTTTCCGTCAATTTCTAAGTCATTTTATTATTGTAAAATTTTATAAAAGATAGTCTTAAGCTAAAAATATTTTCAATCTTACATTGCACTGAGCTAAAAAATTTCAATGGGATATCTTAAAATTAAAATAAATAAATCCAGATTGAAGGAATAGTCGGCCACGACCGATGACATAATACCCATCACTTATTTCATTTTGGATGGATTTGTCAAATAATACCTGTCTTCAAAATTAAAAATTAAAAAAGACGCAATATTGTTATACTAAATTTCAATAATTTTCCATTAGATATCTTGCCATTGTATGGATTTATGTAAAATCGTTTATTGGATGTACCTAAATTTAATTAACATTACAAAATTTTTCGAAAACATCAAAGCTGCAAAACCAAATTTCAGTGACTTCTAATGAATCAACTGGCTTATTTCTTCATTTAAATGAAATCGGGAGTAAAACGCTACGGTAGGTATAGACCAATTTCACTCAAATTCGAAAAAATGTCAAGACTCAGCATAGTCAGTAACCTTTGCTGAGTCGACGAAGTTTTATCGCATTAGTGAATTCGATCTTAGAACTTCAATGGGAGTTGTCCGAAAGTATTTCCCGATTTCGGTTAAATCCAAGTTTACAATGGAAATCACGAAAATGAGCCTTTACAAAAAATTCAGTAACTTACGCTGAACCGACTGGGTCTTATCTTAATTTAAATGAAGTCGGAAATAAAAGTTTTGCAAGGCATTTGAGAGTTACTTTAATTAATTGTCTGATTTCATAAATTATTAATTACCTAATTTTATAAAAATATCGATGAATCTGCTAGGTTTGATGCCCAGTTCAGTTAATTCGAGGGTAACAGTTGTATAGGACCTTCTCAATATAATTTGTCGATTTCGCTAGCTCCAGAACATCATAGAACTGTAAAAAAATTTCAGTAACACTAAATTCCAGTAAGTTCCCTCAAAATTACAGGCCATCATACTCTTTTCAATGTTAAATGTGTAAGGCACGTTTCCGGAAATTATTCAGTGGTTTAGCTCGTAATTCCTGTAGCTTCTTACGAACTTTATCATGTTCAAGGAAAGATGGGCATCGATCCAATGTATTTTTTGTTTATTTCTTGCAATATATCTTTCAGAAAAATATTGTCGGAAGTGATTCCTTTTTATTCATTACATTACAAACTGACTGATGGGTACAAAAAAACTTTTCCATTTTATTGGAATTGGTCAGCTAGGATGGCAGCTATATCTTCAATCCAAGGGATCTATGCTTATTTCAGTGCAATAAATTTTTATCTTATACGATGATAAAATATAAAATTTCTATTGGATATAATTAAAAAAAATCAAAAATTGTTTATAAGCTTAATTCGAATTGGTTACTTTTCATGTTGGGTATACCTAAAATCTAAACGATCTTGACCAATTTAGGTACATAGGTTAATTTTCAGATATTTTTATGAAATATAAATGTTTTAAACAGATAAAAACAAAAAAACAAATACAAAAATTTGTTCATATGAGTTATTCATTTTGATTGACCGGCTTGTATGAATGCTATTTATAAATCCAAACCGATCTTGGGCAATGCTGGTAGAAATATATCATATATTCATATTTATAGAGGAATATCTATTTTCTTTGGCCCTACATAACGATCGAATTGAATTGGAGTGTTTTAAAAATGTCGATAATTATTGACTGCACAGGTTATAGCAGAATACTAATTAAGAACACCTTGTTCATTTTGAAATTCTTAATGGAATATAGCCAATATTACAGGTTCAATAGAAAAAATATTTGTAATTTCATTGGTTCAAGACATGAAGTGGTGATATTGATATATTGATTCATTATGGAAACTTTTTATTTATAATTATAAAATTAAAGTTACTAAGTGTATGTATTACGTGAGGTGGGCATTCGCTTGCCACGTATTGCGGCGGTGCACTTTTTCTGTTCTGACAGGAAACGCTAGAGAAACACACGCGCTGAAATCAGGCATGGCTCACCCACAGTTGGCGCTACTTATTTTAAACCCATTTGACTTTTACTTGACGCTAACCTTCAAAGGATTTATGCAAAAATTTATCTGCTGCCAACCAATTTGGAAAAAATGTGTTAAACAAATATTATTAATATTAAAATTTCAACACAGAAATATTGATTTCTGGCTTTTTTAAAGTAATGCGCTCATTGTTCACCAGATCGGTGTACTAGCGGCTGTCGACATATTGGTGAATCGCAACCAAGTTTGAACTTCCCCTTAAGTGTATTTACCAAATTTGGAATATAGATATATGTTCAGCACCAGCGCCCAATACATCTGGTTATGCCACCTTTCTGTCGAGTACCGTGAAAAAAAGTCTCTAACTTATTGCAATAATGGGATGATACTTGGTATGGAATAGATTTAGTTGCGTCTATCCGTACGTCTGTACATATTCGTTCGTACCTGCAGTACGCATAACCACTCAAAATTACGGTTATAAGTCTAGTACATCCATAAAAATTGATATTTTTCAATAAATTTAGATGGGTTGTGGAAGCATCTAAGCGTGTTCTGAAAATGGAATTATTGAATAAAAACCAGAGGTAACTCCAGTACACCTATAAAATTCCAATATCTTATTAATTCAATGAAATTTCAGTATTATTCATAGAACATAACCATAATCTATGTGTTTAACAAAAATGTGCTTGATTGAATGAAAATTAGAGATACCTCCAGTGCAGCTTTGTGGTCTCAATAGAGGTTTTACTGCTTAATCATATAAAATTAAGATATTAAATCTAAGAAAATCTAGTATTAGGTGAAGCTTTATCTAATTAATATGCGTAGCATTGATTCATTGAAATCAGTCACCTATGTGATCCACAAAAAAGGGTTAAAAAAATTTATCATAATTTACGAAATTAATCTGGAATTACTTAAACTATTGTGAGAGTATTTTATTTAATAATCTGGCGACGTGTATTGTACTGTCGACCTAAGCCGACATGTAGTATTTTTACTTGTTTCTTATTATTATACTGATCATCACGCCTATAGTGCTCTACTTAAATTACGAGTACATTTCGATATTCAAGATAATGTAGTCAGTTCACTTGTGATGCCTAAAAAATGGGAGGACTGAAATCGTTTAACGGAGAGCTTACATATTAAAATTTAAACACTAACTTCTTAAATCTAATTGCGTTTCGTGAAGAAACTATTTTTTCACATGCACGGCCCGCAACTGCTATATATTGTTCAAACCAATCACATATTCATTTGATTTTGTCATTCATCCGCATACTGTCAGTCGTCGTCGCCTCAAAACCGATCAGTAATCAGTATTCTGTAAGTCGCTTTTCGATAAATGACGACATTTGTGTAGCCAATCGGTATGGTGTAAGCAATGACGACGACAAAAGCCACGTAAGAAACAGTCGCTTTTAGTGTTCAGTTTATTTGTGAGTCACCACTGTCATAGCAATAATGTCAACAACACGGTCATATTTATTAAAGTAAAATTAAATATATTAAGACTAAACAATATTAACAGCATGTTCACTTACTTTTACAGATCGATAGGAAACATCCTTTGGGGCTTGAATAAAGTTCTATTAATCTGTGTAGTCTCTCAGCACAAAAATTCACTTGCTCAAACGAAATTTCCATTTATGAATTCCATCGTTAAAGTGAGCATTTGGAGTGCTACATATTACGCTTCCGCAGTTGATATCCACATTATTTGATGAAAAGCACTTTCCATGCATTAGTTTCGGAATTTTGAACAAAACAAACTTGAATTCATGGATTTAAGCTATTGTCAAAATGCTGAGGCGCCTTTTCCTAATTTAACAAGATTTGTCGCAATTTTTTCGACATATTTTTTTACTTGGCCAAAACTTTTCAATAATATTTAGAATTAATTGTTATATCAGTTTCCAAGTAATCCACAAACAGAATTCCTTTCGCATCCCAAAAAATGGATGCTATCGATGATGAACACTAACTCGGTTCGAGGCGGAAGAACCAGCTTTACATCGCCCTTATCCTCTTTTATTCATAGAAACACTCCTCTATAGTAAGGAATCATTGCACAAAATCCAAATGTCTAAATATTGGTGAGAAAGTCCTTTCATTTTAAGCAAATATGACACCCATTGCAGACACGGCTTTCTATAATCCAATACTTTAGTAAAATTATTACCGACCATGTCCAATGGCAGGTCTCTGCATTTTATTCTTTCAGTCATTTGTGTGTTTGTTGCTTTTTTTTAACGTCATTGCTGTGGATTGTTTTTGAGGCATGTACGATCACGTTTAAATTCAATAAGTGAAGAGTGCTTTTCCACTTTCAATATTAGTTCATAAATTTTCATTGCTTTTAGACCTTACGAAAATAACGATACTTCATTTTTTCTATCGTAAAAACTATGTTGGCACGTCGATATAATGGATCGTTTGAAATAAAACTTCACAGACGTTGAAATAAAGAGTGTCCAACACAACAAGAACATTCAGGCAGGTAGCAGCGCAGTTTATCGAAATTCAAAATCTATTGATTTATTGATATTGTAACAGCTTGTTACAATTTAAATAATTAAAAATAAAAATAGGAATTAAAAAAGAAATATGAAAAGAGAGCTGCTATAAAAGCAGAATTGGAAAGAATTTCATTAAAAACTACCATCCTGTCTTTTTTTAAATCTGCAAGGAGACGTTTTGTGTCATAATTATGGCACTTACTAATTTAATTGGCCACTACAACCAGGTACAGGTCTTGGTCTCATATATCCTGCGGCGCCATTCTTTGCGATGTCTTGCAGTTTGGTGTTATTGCCGATCCCTAGCGTTGAGACATTGNTGTTATGGCCGATCCCTAGCGTTGAGACATTGCTTAGAACCTGTCCAACGCAGTTTTGTCCTTCCTCTTCGCCGAGTACCGTGACTCGGATTAGAATCCAACTTATTACGAGCTGTTGCAGATTCATCGATTCGAGCGGTATGACCTAGCTAACGTACTCACTGAATTTTTATCCGCTTGAGTATGTCAATATCGTCATAGATTGCATACAGCTCGTGATCGCAGTAAGGGTCATATGTCTTCCGTAGAATTTATCTCTTCAAAACACCCAGTGCTTGCCATATATCAGGACGGGCATTTAAAGCGACTTGTATAATTTGGTTTTCGATTTCCGGCAGAGGGATTTTTTCACAATCGCTTAGCTTAGTACTCAATGTTCCTGCTAGCAGAAGTTATTCAAAGTCATTATAAAAAGAATTTAAAACAATTTGCACAATTGGAAAACGGATACATGGCCGAAATTCTATTATTTTTCTTCAAATTTCTATTATTATTTTTTTAAGCCATTTTTGATACACAATTAAGAAGGAATCAAAATAAACTAACCGGTGAGCCACTAATTTTCGTTTAAATTTAAATTAATCGTTACAAATTGCTGGCACGACTCCTCCCTTACATGACGACAACGACGACGACATTAAAGCGAAGCGAGTAAACAAGCGACGACGACATCAATAACGACTTACAGAATAAGGCTGGTTATTTCGAATTGTGTATTGTGAATGCTGATGTATAACATGACAAGTGCAGACAAGCTAATGACTAAAAATGCACAAACATTTGAATTCATCCTTCGTTCTTCATTATTCAATAAATGTAGCGAAAGCCTCCCCCAAAAAAGGAAACATCCATCTATTCGACAACAACGTATTTTGCAATTTTATTTCCAAAATTATTGAGTAATAAACATCAACTGTGTACGCCGAATTTTGCTTGAAATTAACCACTACGTTTAACGTGCGTGTATGTACTTGACGCCTTAATATTAATCTTCAGCTCGCGTGAAGTTGATGTGGAGATAGAAGTTACCACATTTTTGCTCTGCGCTTGGGTCTACATATTCCTGCTGAATAACTTAATGGCCCAACCCATAACATTTTTCATGTAATTAAAATATTTAAATAATCCAATTTGGCGATTTGTTACGTACATCGCGTTTGTATCGAATTACACCAACATCACATAAGCTTTATTGTTACTTTCAATCGTCATGGGATAATTAATCAAAAGATAGCCAACTTGTATGTTCTTCAACTTGAAAATTTACGTGCGAAGCGCAGTCGTTGTCGTACCGAAATTGATGTGTTGCCATAATTAATACAAAATGATTCAATAACTATTTCATAATAACAACAAAGCGTACACTTTGCATTGCGCGTGGGCGTAGCGCGCTATGCATACTTAATTTAATCTACTGAAATATAATTAAGAATAATGGCAAAACGCTTTTGGCCACATCTAGAACGAGAATTTAGTATATCTGTCAGAGTTGAGTGACTAAAAAGAGTAAAAGTTATTCAATAACTTGCATGGCACAGTGTCTGCGTAATGCTGACATAATCTCTTTTAAATTATTTCATTTCACTTCCCATTTAAAATTAGCTTATTATAAAGCCAACCAAAGGCGCCTATGATTCTAATTAAAAAATTAAGACAAAATTCCCACATGAGCCACCGGATAATAAAACTGTCGCTTTGAAAAAAAAAAATCAAATTAGAATGTAGTAGTCGGCTGTCATATACATCGCATCGTAATTGTTGAACACAGAGATGCCATAAAAGGAAATGGTTCCGTTTAAAATCCAAAAAGAAAAGAAATGATTTGTTTGTCCAGCGAATTAAGTACACTATTTTTGGATTGTTGGAGGCATTTGTCATTGTTATCCAGTCAGGCTGATTTCATTGTAAATATTTATTACAAGCTGATTATGAAATTTCATTAAATTAGATCGATGAGCGTGACAAATGTTGCTTAAAACCATCGTTTCGGGCCACATAAATGATGTACTGCAGTTATTTCTTATTGTCATGCAATCATGACCATTTTAAGTTGATCCATTGATAATTATTCTGTCGTCTCTTTCAAGGAGAATTCATGCAATATCTTTGAAGTTTGTGCTAAATTCACTAACAACACTCTTCTTGACCACATAGATAGATGCAAGGTATTATTTTTCGTAAACGCATTGATCATATTTATTCCATACCAAGAAGAGATTCGTTGAATTTTTTTGGATAAATGTTGCAAATTTTGCATAAAAAACTTTTTTACGACCGCATAGATGGCGTTAGGTGCCGCTGATTTTCATGTAGTCAAGGCAATACAAACTTTTGAATAATCATTGATGGCATTTATAACATTGCAATTATGGGAATTTGTTGAATTGTGCCTAATTCCACTTTCAAAGCTAAATTTTTAGCCATTTAACCTAACTCTGTATGTATATGAAAATATTCGATATTATATATTAACATTAGTGTTAAAGTAACAACTGTGGCTAAAGCGCCCCTGAAGAAGGTCTGGTATTCGAAAAATTTATAGAAACATGACTAAGTTCAAACATCAATCTAACATTTTTCTATAGAAAATGTGTGCCAAATTTTTGGAGACGAAACTTGTCCATTTTTTATACTTTTTGCTTACGGATAGACAGCCGAACATTAAAGTGCAAAGTTCGTACGCTTACATAGAATAAAATTCGATTATACCCTCGACAGCAATGTACCGATTAAAGCGGTCACCCAATTTTTCGAAACACTTTTTATTGTAACACTGATGTTTAGCATCAAAATAAGCCCCATTTTCAGCGAACACCTCTGTATCGGCGCTAAATTTCTTTCCAACGAGACTTCTCTTAGGGTTGAAGAAAAGCAAAAGATCGCTGGAGTGAGATATGGAGAATATGACGCATTGAGAGCGAAGCAATCAAAAACTAAATCCTTCCAACACTTTCTTGTTCTTTCGATGAGGCTGGTTCTCCATGATTTCATCCTTCAAATGCTGACATAACACAAAGTTAATACGATGCTAATAACTTTTCACTTTTCAAGATCGATGCATAAAGCACAATGTGAATCCCGAAACGCTGATGGCATTACCTTGTCAGCCGACTGTTGCCTGGTTTAGCAGCTTCAATCACTGATCAGAATATTTAATTCGTTTTGTCTTTTGTAAGTTCGTGCAGTTTATCAATTCAAGCGTTGGCTCGAGCAATATATTTTTGTTTTTTTTTTTTTGATTAAGAGCAATGGTTTATGTAGATACCAAATTTTTTTTATAACCTTTTTCGTGGAACTAATAAAAGTTTATTCACTCAAATACTGTTCCCCCAAACCAATCGTCTAACAGCTTTTAAATTTGTATTTGCACGAATTCTTATTCGTGCTGAAAGTAAGAACTAATGACACTAATGCTACTTTTGAAACTTTTTATTAGAATTTTTCTACAGTCAGTCAAAGAAATTACCATACCAACATGAGGTGCTGCAATAAGTTCCTGTTTAAAATCTTCCACCTGCTCCTGTAAGATACTTTGATCTTTTAAATCCTTGTGAATGACCGTTGCATGAAAATATGGTACAAAAAATTTGTTACTCATACGACACGGTGTTCTATCCCATAAAGCTATGGCGCTAAAATCAAAATAAAGCACAACATGAATTGGAAAAATATCCTTTTTAATTAAAAAGTAGTTTAAAAAATTATTACAAAAATATATAATCAATCAATAAAAAGAAAAGAAAACCAAGGCAACTGTAATAGTCACTCACAAGCGACGATAGAAACCCAACCACTGATCACACGATAAGTTTGATAAACACTTATAGTTCTAAATTATTGAAAATAATTAACAGTTCTACGCATTTAGTACTTATATTATGAAATTTGAAGTTTTACAGAGAAAAATTGCTTAATAATTTAATATAATACTTCGCCTTGTCACTATTTTTTTCTATACTTCTACTGATTTGCAAATGGCATCGCGAGTTAATTTCGGCGCATTGCCCGCTATGCATCGATTGTTTATGCTTCCACATAGCAGGCAGAGTGCAATCTTGCCAATCTGTGCAAGCTAGCCTGATATTGAAATTCATGGTTATCGTAAAAAAGTCGATTACTACTTAGAATTTGTAGCTCTTTATTTCAACAAACTCTCTCTGGCCAGATTATTTCCAAATGTACCTTAAGCAATTTGTCCTGTTTTGAAGAACTGACAGATCCAGCTTCTGTGTTCCTTCAACGAATTTGTAGAATGTTGCATTAAACTCCTTTCAGCAGAGGCATCACGTTATTATAGAAAATTGTACCACTATTGTTTGAAACCCGCAGCATATGTGATTTTCTTGATCACTAAATTGAAAAAGGCTGTGGATCACCTTTTCTATAGCCCCGTTTGGCAGCAAAAGGTTTTCTCAGGTCAGTTCCAAGCTTCGCAAGAGGTTAAGTGTCATTTCTGAAAAACTTATTTGTTTGTTTAGGATGCCAAACTCAAGCCTGATAGTACCCAGGTGATCGCTCTTCTGAAAGGCAAAATCAAGAAAAGTGATGTGAGTCGAGTATTATAATTTTTTATTTGCCTATGTGATTACCTTAGTAGAAATTTAAGAATTAATAAAGTTCACAATCGCAAAATACGAAAAACATAATTTTTCTCTGTTTGATGGCCTGTATTTGGAATGGTCCATTTTAAGAGATATCGTTTAAAATATCGAATAATATTGAGAAAGCATCATTTTATAGTGCAACATAGTTTAAAAAAGATTTTTTTGGAAGGTATAAATTAACCATATTCATAAAATTTATCGTTGAAAAAGGTTGTGACAATTAACAACATAAAAGTAGATTTAAGAAGGTTTCTTCTACTGGATGAACTCGAAGTTATGGTGCGATTTTGTCCATTTAACCGGGCCACATATTTTACAAACCATACCTGAAAATGAAACCAAATGATCGTTACGCAGACGAAAGGACATCAACCGATTTTTTTCAAATTGTGCGAATATGTGTTTAAAAAACATATGCACCCGCAGTATATGACTGATGGGTAAAAAATAAATAATGAGCTCAGTTTTAGTTGTTTGTCTATTTCATAAAAATAGTAAACAAATAACTATAATTCCTATTGATACTGGGTTTTATAACTGTTTAATTAACGTTTCTGTAAATTATTTCTTCTTTACATATAGCAACGTGAACAAACTATACATTAATAAAAAAAATCATAAAAAAAGTGAAATAAAAAAAATTAATTTAAACAATTGTATTAAAAATATTCACATAAAGATAAAATGCAATCAAATTATAACAAAAAAAAAAAACTTAAATTTTAATAATAAATTCACGG
>JXPQ01010791.1:17461-33540 GCA_001014675.1 Ephydra gracilis
GTTTTTTCATATTCTTTTTTTTTTTTTTTTTGCTTTAGATGCAAATTTTAATTCAAGGAAAATTGCTTAATATGCAGAATGCGAGTTATTGTCTGGAAAATTATTAATCACTCTGACAAAAGGAACTCAACTTAAGTGGTCAACGTAGTTTGCATAGTAATACAAAAATTGCAAAATTTATTTTACAAGTTTTTAAACAGAAACGATTATGTTTTCAAATATCCGTTCAGGAATTCTCTTTCAAGCGTTGCAGTATTTCATAAATGTTTAATCTAGGAAATTCCGCAGCTTAGTGTGCAGCACCTGAAACACCTAATGGAGCCGTTTGATCTTAGTTTGGTTTACTAATCCAACATTGCTATTTCTTTAATACAGCTCATGAACACCGGAGACACCCGTTGCCTTCATCGGTGTTAGGGTCATATATAGTTTGTAGGATGTTCTTCTCGAAAACACCAGGTGTACATTTTGAAAGCGCACACCTTTTGAGTTGACGTACAACACGACTGCCTTTATGATCGACTTTGATGGAACAGTTGCGCTTTGCAAAATTTACGCACGGATGGATCTTCTGGTATCAAATCCATGTGTTTTTTGTCGAAGTAACTTTTGTGGCTTTGAAGAAATGGGTAAAAAACGAATTTCGCTCTTCTTGGGGCACAAAAATTCTATTGAAGACAAGACTGGGCTTCAAAAATATTTTTCGAACCTTGCACCAGAGAAGCCAACCACTCAGAAGTGGTTTACTAAGTTTAAACGAGGTGAAATGAGCTCCAAGGAGTATGTATGCAGTTGACCCCTAAAAGAGACTTTAAACGACGAAAAAATAATAAAAGTCCTCAAAATAATTTTGAAGAAGTTGAGCAAGATGGCTGTTACGATAACAAAGAAACCTGCTGGATATATCGTGCACGAATATTTGGGTATACGAAAGTACTTTACAAAGTGCGTGCCACGCGCGTGCACAATTTCCGAAAAAGGTTTAATATTGATAATTCTGAGAAAGTTTATGCTTCGATATGCGACGATTGGGGTTACTGGACATGGGAAAATGACTGGTCCATCCTGATGGGGCCAACATTATCATTATAAACTTCCACCAAGCTGACTCACTTGCCATAGCCAACTATGACACCCCTTCTGCTCTCAGTGTGGACCTCTTCGTGATAAACACTGGGTACTGCACCTACATAAGTTGAGGCAGTAGCGTAGATGAGTGATGGAAACACCCCTCAGGTATTGAAGTTGTGCGATAGCTTTGGAAGCTGCCACATGCAACAGTTCACCAGTGAAGACAGTAATCCAGCATCGGATATGGAAAATGTTCTCGAGGAATATAAGGCTCATGTGACTACACTCCATGAAGTGCGATGGCTGGGCCAGGGCTGTGTAAAACGAAAATCTTGCGACATCTACTACAGAAGTCATATTTCAAGGCACGAATTCGCATGCAGCCTGGCAGTAAGCAAGAGGCTACGACAGCAGGTCTCCTGATTCACTCCACTCGATGAACGACTTGCTGCAATCTGAATAAAGGATAAGTTTGTCAATATAAGACTGATTTGTGCCCATACTTCGACAGAGAATAAAGAGAACAATTTCAAAAATGCCTTCTATGACAGACCGGAGACTCTCTACGAGAAGTGCCCAATAGTCTACACGACAAGACAAGCTGTAATGGCTTGAGTCTGGTACCCTTTGTTCCGGCGCAAAACCTGATGTCCTCCAGTACCAGATTCCAGTAACTCGATATACATAAAGCAATATGGCAGTCTCCAAATCAACTAACACATAGTCAAATTGATCATATTGTTGTTGGTGGACAGTATACGTCAAGCATTGTTGATGTGCAAATACTACGGGGTGCCAACATCGACTCCGACCACAACTTTTCCGCTTCCAAGGTAAGAATGCGTCTACGTACCAACAAAACAATGCGCAACCGATCACAGTGCAAATTTGATGCCCAGAGCCTCCAATTGCAAAAGACTGCAGCAACGTTCTCCCACTGCCTTCAGGAATACCTCCTTCAACCTTATCATCTGATATCAACTAGCAATGGCGAAACATTGCTACAAGTCTCCGAACTGCTGCTGAGGAGACGGTTGGATTCCATAGACCGAAATACCTAACGTGGTATGAAGAAGACAGCCAGCAAGTACCAATTGACAATTACGCCACATACCAATCTACATTGAGGTACACCGCAACGCGTTCGACCTAGAAGAGCAGAGAAGAGAAGCAACTCTTCAAAAGTAAAAATATGAGTCCATGAAAGCGAACTATGAAGAAATCAAGATGCATTGCAGTAGAAATGAGGCTCGAAAATTCTTTGAACATGAAGCGTATGAGTGAAGATTTCAAAGCTGAAGCTTCTTTTTGAAAAGACTGAGATGGCCATCTGGTAACTGATGTCCAAAGGTTACTAAGCTTATAGGGAGCAAATTTCAGTAGTATCATAAATGGCAATGACATCTACAATTAGTGTAATCCAAGCCCAATCGCAACGATCTATCGAAATTCTTCACCGGTCCTATGACCTGACCGTGCAGAAGTGACCATTGCCATCCAACGACGCAAGTTGAAAAAGACTGTCGCATATGATGGTCTTCCGTCGAGGAGTTAGTTAAGTGCATGCACAACCTTCTCTGCAAAATTTATTCACAGGAATACATGCCGAGCGATTTTATTCTTAGTGTACTCTGTCCTGTGTTGAAGAAAGCAGATGCCACAAAAACGCCAATACCGTGACAGAAGCCTCCTGAGTATAGCCTACAAGATCCTGTGAAGTGTGCTATGTGAAAGATTGAAGCCGTTTCTAAATAAGCTGTTTGGATCTTATCATTGTGACCTCAGACCTGGTAAATCCACAATCGACTAGATCTTCACATAAGGCCAAATCATGGAGAAGACCCATGTGAAGCATGTCGACAAACACCACCTTTTTGTCAATTTTAAGACTCTCCGTATGTGGATTGCCGATAAACGAGAGCAAGACGAAGGGCTTCAGACAAGGTGGTTCCCTATCCTGCAATTCTGACCTGTGGGCTTAAAGCACACTGGACTTAAGAGTGTGATGCCTCTCGCGTACGCTGACGATGTTGACATTGTTGGCCAAAGTAAGCGCGAAGATACCGCCGAGTTCTCCAAATCCCCGGAAGAAGCAAAGAAGATGGATCTACCAGTCAACGAGAACAAGACGAAGTACTTTGTGTCAACGTGTAAAAATTCTAGCCAAGGAGAATCGGTTGAAATGGAAAACTTCAAGTTCGAAGTGGTTAGGGACTTTGTCTACCTAGGCTCCAGAGTAAATATGTGCAATAACATCAACCACGTAATCAAACTTATCTTACGTTTGGCAGCAGGTGTTGTCATGGGCTTACCAAACAAATCCAGTTTGGCAAGTCAAAAGCAGCTGTCAAAGCGACAAAACAATTCTTGTCAATTAGTTTCTTTTCAGCCTTCTTCAAGATTTAACGTGCAAAATGTGTGGAACGTGGAAATTTTCTAGATGAGAAGAGTGGCAGATAAGGTCAATTTGCCTTTTGTCCTTTATGGCTTCAACCTTTCAAATCACTAGAGGGTGAATTTGTAGATGATTTTAGGAAAACAAATGCCATTTTAATTGACGCGTTTTTTGGTATACCTCTTCTTCAACGCAGACTTCACTTACTCTGCAAGCTTTCATGTGTAAATACTTTGCAGAGGAGATCTCGTATGCAGGTCATTAACTTCTGGCCTCAAGTTCTATACAAGTTCGGTGGAACGCGATCATATCCATTTGCTTGGATGGTTTCTAACACTTGCGCGTAGACCTATTTCATGCATTTCCGTCTGTCCGTCCATCCATCCGTCCGTCGAGCCGTCCATCTGCCCGTCTGTCCGTAGACAAAAAATTTAAAGAAGGATTTGTAGCTTAAAGGAATGAAATTTTGTACAAAAATTTTAAGGAAAAATTTTAGGTCGAAGTTAGAATTTGATCAATATTCAATCAATATTTGGGGTACCTCCTGTATGCCTGGTTGTGTCTTACTCTTTACTTAATATATTACCGACTTAATTACCTTCTATTGTGGACGACTGGATAGGATAGCCAATTGAAACATCGCCGATTCAAGTTTAGTTTAAAATATAACAAAATCGATTTTGTATCGAAAAAGAGATATATTAATTCAAAATTTCATATTTATATTTATTGAAATAATCATATACACGATAGAACCATGTAGTTGTTGATCTTGGTTGAATTATTGAAATAAATGTGTAGTCTTATTTCTACTGCCATGCATCTCGTAAGCAGAGTCCCCTCACATCCCTGATTTTTTCTCGATACATCTCTAGGCAGCACATGCGGCATCGGAGCCGACGGCGTCTGTTATTCGGCATTTGTGTTAGTAACTGGTTCCTGATACTTTTCTTAATGACATGTCAGTTTCTGCCCACTATGCAAACCAATCTTTTCCCCAATTGAAGTTATCGAACTTTCTGCATCGAAATAGTAAAATATGAGCCTAAAAATTGGTGTATCCGTATCAGTGTCAGGAAATATTATCACTAATGTAGATATCACAGGAATTTCGGTTTAAACAAATCTAGGTCCTACCACCGCAATTCTTGGTGTGCTGGGGCATTAGACTTGTATTTCATGAAAAAACTTTCTAAATATGAAGCGGCCTTTGATTCAAAAAAATTCCCGATTCCAAGGCATTCTTTAACATAGTGTTAGGGCGTAGTTAATATCAGTCCTCGTCTGATGCAAAACGAAGTCCTCGCTTGTGTTTGTTCTACGTGGCACGTTTGAAGGATAGCACACAACCTCAACACATCAGAAGTAATAGTCATCACTTCCATTCGGCATAATTCCAAATTATTTTAAAATAGAACTCGGGGTCAACCATGAGGACGCCGATGATGCTAGCAAGGCGTTTGATTTTGTTTCCTATGACGTCCTTGAACGGTTTGATATTTTTACGAACTATATTTGTTCAAAGAATCTTAATTCACACAATATACTAAATTGCTGCAGAACACACAACTCAGCACAACATTAAATACCCACATACAATTGAAATGGCAATGGCATTGACAAATCACAAACTAAAAGAATAATAAAGAATAACAAAGAATAACAAGTTAACATATAAAGAAAAACAGAAAGCATAAGTCAATGTGAAAATAAAATTAAACCCATAAAGTACCAAAACAAATAACATGCTTAAATCAAACAAAGGGTAAATGCCAGTTACAATCACAAAACTTAGTACGAGTAGCTGGTTAAACAGCAGACAATACCAGCATTGCCATGAACAACGCATCTTTGGAATCAGCTATGAGAAAATAAAGCATAAATATATAATAAAATAAACAAAAAACATAATAATGCCAAATTGGGAAGAGAATTTTGTTTATGCGTCTCATTTTAAAGCAGCAACATTATCTTTAATATTTTTTGTTGTTAGTTTGGGTCTAACCATAATACTAGTCACCAGTTTACAACACCCTAACACTTATGAACCATTTCGCTTCATTACTAATAATTGGGGTTGAAGTAGACTGGCAAATTGAAAACAACAAAGTATAAGCCCATAAACCAGACAAATAACTTGGAATATTGCAATAAGACAATAAAATTTCGTAATTCATAAAAATGAACATAAACAAAATTCTTAAAATTTTTTATTGCACAGGCGCAATTTGTCAAAGGCCGCATATTCAGCAGGAGTAAATATTAATCGGGATTAATGCAAATACTTAGTATGACGGTGCAAAAGTGTGCTAGTTCAAACAATTGCACACAAGAGATTCCCTTAATATATTTGTTTTGTTCAATCGAAAACCAAATTTTTGCGGCTTATTTATGCATGTGACACTCTTGAATATTCCCCAACGGAAATGTGACCATGCAATAATATAGGAAAAAAGCATTCGTTGGTTAAAATTAATGAAAGCATACCTCTCAGTAATTTCACGTATTACGTATATATCATGAGATGGGTGATCTTTATTCAAATTTAAGTGGTATCGGAAGTAATATAGCGATGACTTTTAGTTTTTAATATCGCTTTTTATAAAATTTGCAATGAATTAAAGTGAATTGCGACATAAACATCTATGATGAGTAGCTCAATGTTCAGGCTGATTTCGATTACGTTCGTCATGGCAATAACGTTAATATACCTACCTATTATATTGCAAGCAGTTTGTAAGCACCAAAAAAATATTGTTATATCATACCAATTAAGGTTCCTCTAGTATTACATTTAAATCATATACAATCAAAACATGCCTTTCAGTGTATAAGAATACCAAATGAGGAATGAGGAAGAGTATTGATTAAAAATAAACGTACGTTGTCAACGACTTTAAGATTGGTATCACTTTATCACCTCATACTTGCCTTAAACTCTCATAAGTCTTAGCAACCACAGGAACAACATAAACATTTGAAAAATTCTTTGGATATCTTGAATTAAAGAGTTGGAAGATGCAAAATGATTTTTCAGTATTTTGGGAAGAACCTCCTCTCTGTCGACAGAAGCCTTTTTAAGACTAGCCTTGTACTTTCATTTTTACATGTGTTAACTGACTAAGCTGCCTAGAAAGGCAATTTTACTATACCAAAGCATTAGCTGCACGTAACTTTTGAAATTAAATTAAAAAGTATTTATTTCTTGACTTTTTATATTCTTGACCATCAGAATATAACTTTGGTTCTCCATACGTAATCTTCCATAATCTTTATCGATGAGACTCAATCTAGTGTAGGTTCCCTTAAAAGTAGCATATTAATTAGTCTTCATAGTCAAGTAAAGTTATAAATTATGCGTTAGGCGGTGACTTTTGCTTTTTGCAATTCTTCAGAATCTTGTTTGGATCAAACTAGGCCATTAAAGGTCGATATACGAACAAAGAAACCATTTCGACATTAATTTAACCCATTACAATGAATTATTCTACGCTTCGGAACACGTTTTTCTAATAATAAGTCGGTTGCTTTAAAATCTGGCGCTGGCGCAAGCTAAAGATTGATTTGAAACCAAAACTGCAGACTGCTTATCCCATTCTTTTTCAAAAACCTACATTTTGCAGCAACAAATAAGGTCGATACACTTAATTTAAATTTTTTTTAGTATTTCTGTGAATTAGGGGGACTTATATGCTGTTTTTTATTAAAATCTCTCATATTTCGTAATTCTTTGACATTTAGTAATTTCTTTCTACCGAACATAAAATGCTTGAAATACATAACGTCAACCAGTTTATTCAGTATTGCATGGAAGAGCTACTAAATGGAAGATCTGCTAAATGGAAGTACGGTTTACAAAAACTGTTGAAGAGTTCTCGCTATTGTCAGCCGTGTTTTTCGTAATATTAAAAAGACTTTAGCGTTTGCCATGCAATATGCTTAACTGCTATCCAATTTCATTCAGTTTCTACGTCTCCAGCATGTATTTGGCAACTCAGATTACAGAAATATATTTTTCTAGAGTGCAGCATACATACAATATATAAGAATTAATTAACAAAAATCAAAAAAAAACATAATTGTATTGTATAATATTGATTAATAATCAATATATACATACCCAGCAAAACTCATTTTGTAATTTCAAAACAATATACAATTAATATTTTTAGATCACTTTAATTTAGCTTTAAGTCGAAAATAACTATACAGATGCATTTGTTGTGACCCACAATACTCTTACTCTCTGACTGGTGACTATTTAAAGGACAGCGATGCATATAATGCATTAACGTGCACTCAAGTGCTTTATTTGCTGTGACATATGTCAGTTTAGCGTTTCGCCAACATTTGTGAATACAAAAACCCATGCAGGATACGCACACAAGCATACCTCCGTCAATACATGCAAGAATAAAAAATTCTTTGAACAATAACTGTCGCTACATGCATTTCGGCCATTAGAGTTTCCTCATAAGCCACGTATATGCCTTTAAAATAGGTTTTGTATGTGTAAACCACGCGATTGGTAAGAATTACGTATTTGTTCTATGGACAATTATTAATGTGAGGAATAATGCAAGAGGTCCGATTTATTTTGGAACTGGCAACATTAATCACAAAAGCTTACATCATTCAATTGTGGTCGTAGTGTGGTCGTCGATAAATTTCGTGAAAGTCGTCCAAAGCTGTTGTTATGCCACAAAACATCCATGTAATGCGTGAATGTTTTATGCCCGATTTTCATGTGACATATCTTGATGCAAACACACATACTTAGATATTAGTTCTACTTCAACACATTTGATTTTATATTAGCCCTTAGTTCTTAAGAAATTATAGCGTGAAAATCGAATGTAATGTTAAAATAGAATGTAATGAAATGGATATAATATACAATGCTACCTCTATATCACGGTATCTCACATGATGATAGTCCATTATTCGTTTTCGCACTGCACCGATGTTTTGTGGTACAACAGTTGACTTTCAAGGAATTCGTCAGAGACCGAAATACGACTATGATTGAAAATCAATATTTTCGAGAATAAGAGCAAAATACCAAATTATCACAATTTATAATTTCTCTTGTACATTTGATTTGAAATTTACGAAACAGTATGAGGAAATGAATGGAAATCTGACGATAAAATATAAATATACACACTTAAAGAATTACATGTGAGCCAAACGCTTAAGTTAGTTGTGTTTTATTATCATTCAGATTTGTGGCACACATAAACCTTTAGGAAATGAACTTGTTAGCAAAATTAATTGTAATTTCTAAGCAGTTGATAATTATTTTTCTTAGTTTCATTTACGATTCGGAGCACTAGTTAATCGAACTCATTATGGATGCATTATTAATAAACTGCAAGTATTTTACGTGTTATCGATTATCAAACAAATAACAATTTACTTAATTATTAATTCAAACTTAGAATTAAAAGTCATTTTAAAGCTTAATAAAGCACAGGAAAATAGATATTTCTTGATTATTACTTTCTGAAAGCTTTAAATTTAATCCATCATCGTGATGATCGAACAGATTTATTTTGTGGTCATACAGTCATATGGAATACAGCTTAGGGACCAGTAAATCGTTAAATGCACATAAATTGCAACGAGGTAAACGAAAAACTGAACGGATTATCCTAAATGCTTCGTGGCTTCCAAACAACTCAACATTTATTAGGTTGAGATGAAGCAAAGTAAATTAGGACCAACTACCACCAACAATAACGTTCACATCCTAATCGTTTAGCTCAAATTCGAATGCCACCCTGACAAGTTTTCACAAGACTGAACTCCTGTGAAATATAAAATATATATACATATTTTAGACATAAGAACCTTTCTCCTAAACTATTCCTCCAATTTTAATTTAATAATTTCAGTTTGCCGTGAATTTTAAGCTTTTTACATGCGTTTTTCTTGTTTTCTTTCGTTTCTTCCTTATATTCATATGCGTATCTCTATAACGGCAAAAAATTTGGAAATTGTTACTTACACTTAAAACAGAATAAAAAATTTTATATATTAAAAAAAATATTTAAGAACGTGGAACAGTAACAAAATTTTGTTTAATGAAGGATGTCGCACCAATATTATACAAAATTAATGTATAAACGTTTAACTTTCAAAAAACTTGAATATCTTTTATTTTAAAACTCTTTTATGTAGTGTGATTTTTATCACCGCCAGTGTGCAAAATAATTTCTCATTTTACATTACACAACTGTATATGCTCAGCAAACATAGCATCTCGTCTGGTAGTCGAAGTCCAAAACGAAAATATAGCGTAATTGTACACAAATGAAAAACCAACTCCCACACCTCAAAATACTGCAAATTGTCTGACAACTTGGTTTTTTTAAGTTTTTTGCCGCCATTAAAATGTTTATGTCCTGCAAAAAATAATGCGCCAACATAAGAGGTCAAAGCCGGCCGGCAATTTTATAATGCGGACAAATGGTCGAGAATATTAAAGACTAATTGAGCGTCACAACAAATACTCAATTGTTTGAAGTGCGCAGGCGCTTTAGACCTACAACCAATACAAACGCAATCAATTACACCCAAGGACCATTCGAAAGGATGCTATTTCAGATGCCGGCAAAAATGAAATAGTTCACGAAACTTCATTAGTGAAACGTTCGTCGCACAAAACTGTTTGTGGTAAAACATATTCGGCACTAAAATTAACGAAAACGTTATTTCAAGTGAAACTTTAATGAATTGCATGGTGTTCAAAGTTATTTAAAATCGTTTTTGAGGGCCGAAAACAGATTAATTTTATTAAAATGTAAACACCAATATTTTTGATAAAAATAAAAGAAATAATAAATAAAAAGAGGAGAGACAAATACAAAACGGACATGGCAATAATGATTTTTGCAATAAATTCTTTTAACTTAAATATAGTGGAATTGGAATCATTCTATAATAGGTGATGATTTAATTAATGAAGAGGTCAAAAGCCAGCAAAAAATTTTAAATATGAATATTCCTATTTATATAAATTTTTTGCGTCGGATGGACTGTCTTAACAGACAAACTTAATTAACTAAAACCTGTTTAAATATTCGTTTGAATACGAACAATGCGGAATGCGTGTTTAAATAAACAGCTACATAAGTAAACAAAAACTTTGAAAATTATATGTAGGAAATTCTAAAATTTCAAACTAGCAAATTAAAAAAATTCGTAACAAATATCCCAAAATTTTAATAAATGAAATATATGGATATGAATATACACACATGAATGTGTATATAGCATGCAAGTACATTTGTTTAAACAGAAGAAATCGCGCAAGCAAGCAACCAACCAATAATTTCACCTGTTTACTTGGAACTAAAACTAAGTACGCATGCATCAACGCTAGCTAATAAAACACTCAGGTCTTTGCCACAAAACTACAAAAACATAACTTTGGAATAGGAAATAAATATTTAACAGAAAACCCGCGCTAAAAATATGAAAAGAGCAACGTTTTGTCTTCAGCACCTTTAGCAAAGTTAACTAACTGCAAATGGCCAAGAACTTCAGCATATTCATGGCTCTAGCAAAAACTGGCCTCGGCAATCGTGCAGACATGGCACAAACTTAATTACACACGAGTCCGCATAAAGAAACTACAATTAAAGAATGCTACCAAAGATGCCGGCTTATATGAGCAGTTGAGCAATTGTTGAATTAACAATGCTCTTTTGACTTTTTACATTGAGCCGCAGCAACATTGCAGAACGCCGGATGACTTTGCCATCCGTCGTCGTATTAATCAAAGGCACTCACCTGTTTATGCTTCTCACTGCCCAAACACATTCAAATGGCAACAATCAAACACAAATAGCAGAGCTACTGCCGTTTTTGCTGGATCCACTGACCGGTACATCGTGCTTGTGTGCTGTTTGCTGTATGCTTTGGACATATTATGCGCGTTTTAAAAGCGTTTTTGTAGCGATTCAATAAAATCTACCTTTCCGAGATCGAATTTGAGAATGAAACGTAAACACCAACGGCCATAATACAAATCTGGTGTTGTGCACACTCTCATCTGCAGTGGTTTGCTGTTTGGTTCAATCGTTTCGTATTGTATGATGACGTTCGGTTCGATGTGTAATGCGTTTATTCGTTTGAAATGCTGTACTGATGGTAGAACTCATGCTGTTCATTATTGTTGATGTTGCTGCTTACTTGTACTGCTGCCGCTTTTGTTTGCTGCGGCATATGACCACTTACTTGCTTACTTCATTGTTTGCGTTGCTGGCTGGCTGCTTGCGTTTTCGTTCTTGTTGTTGCTATTGGTGGTGTTGTTGTTAGTGCTGTTGTGCTTTTTTACAAATCGCCGCTCATCGGAGGCTATATAAATAAGCGTGGAGAAGCTAATGGCTCCGAGTCTCTTTGAATTTAATGAAGCGGTTGTATCTGGAGCCAACAGCTCAAATTCGACGTCGTTGTTGTAAACAAAAATAAAATACAATCATTTAATTACATTTATAATAATTAAAATTTTGCCAAAAACTTAGGCAAATACCCAGTTCTGCCAAGAACTAACTTATACCAAGCTTGGCCAGTATTCTTGGATTTAATTAAAAGTTTTATACACAAGAACGAAGAGAATTTACTTGTAAATGTAATTTTATGAAATGTTAATTATATTCAATAACTCATAAAAAGTGAACGTAATTTTAAGTATTTAAAACAGCAAAATACTTTAGAAATATTCCTCAAACGCAAGTGACACAAGTGCCAACAGGAATCATCTCAATATTTAAACTTTGAGGATAACACACGCCAAAACAAACAAAGAACAAGAAAAATATACAAAAATACAGCATTCACATTGTGAAAAGTGTCACGGATTAGTGTAAGATATCCAACGAGATATATATGAATTTAATTCCGACCGTTATCCTTTTAATTCGAATTTAGTTAAACGTGTTTGAACTCTGCCATTTATATTGTATTCCAAATACATTACAATCGATACATTTATCGGCAAACTGTGCTACATTCTAAGTAATCAAGGTGAGTCGCGGTTAAAAACTAAATATGGTTCTCGAAGCCGATATTTTTTTGAATCATATTCATAAGAGTACTGAACATATTAAAAGATAAAGTGATCTGAGTTGAAGATTAAAAGCCTTTCAAGGAAGCAAAAAAGTACAGTGCGATCCACTGTATAAAACATACGGGAAAAAAATAAATATATTCAGTTCAAATAAATTAGAAATCTTCAAACTGATTATTCAAATATATGAATTCTATGTGAGTGTGTTCGCGAATTTAGTCAATTTAAAAATTGAAACTTTTATTAATTACTAACAGTGACTCAAATTACCTATTGCTTTGTTTTTCAAATATTATTAGAATATATTCACAATTAGGCATCTGAATATTCAATTTGAAAATATATAAATAAGAATAAAAATATATAGTTCACAAAAATTCAACCAAATTATAATTATCTTAAAAAATCTTTATTAAAGTTCCTTGTAGCAACGTGAAAAAACTTCAACAACAGTAATTACTAACAATTAGTCAAAACATTAAATCATAATTATTTTAAAAGGCACTAATCTTCACATAATTACGTTCATCTTTTGATTAAAACCTCATTATCATTTATAGTTTAAATGTTGACTTGAAATTAATTTATTGGGCGCCACTATCGATTCATTATCTTGTCATTTACGGTTAAAATAACGATCAAATTTTGTACCATTTTTTAATCTTATATAAACAAACATACGCTACACATATGCAGTTAACGTTGAATTGAATGCGTTTGTATTTGTTTTCTAATTTTTGGATACAATAGTGAGAAGATATTCTAATTGATTTAAGACGAAACATGTTTTACGCTATTCATTCATAACCACAATTTTCATTCATGCCAGATATGTACTGTTCCGCCAGCAAAATCTTTCTAAGTGAAATAACAGTTAAATTTGTGTTCGGTGCACAAGTGCAATAAGAAGTATATTAAAGTTGGATACAGATAGAAAAATTAACAAAAATCAACAAAACTCAGCTTGCATAAAATATTGTTGCATGATATCCTTGAGCGATCCTCTTTAATACATTAATGGGTTCTCGGGTATTGCTTTTATTGAAATAATCTAAATTCGACACACAATTTATCCACGTAATAGTCAGAGTGCTCAAGCAAACATTATTTTTTTCCTGTAACATCTATAATATGTAATATAAATATATAATATTCAACCAGTAAATTTGAATAGAATTCCCGAACGTATGATTGAATTATTAATGTAAAATTCAAATTCAAATCAAATAACTTTACTCAACAAATTTTATGTTGAGATAAAATAGTATCAATCTACGAATTACACAGAATTAAACGCGTCTTTACACTAACTATAACAAGTTACCTTAAGTATGTTTTAAAAATTTTGGCATGGGCATAGCAAGGACATGCNTATGTTTTAAAAATTTTGGCATGGGTATAGCAAGGACATGCTTATAAATTGCCAAATCATTCATTCCACCGTTTCAACAAAGTTCTGCTCCAATTTTACTTTAAGTGCAATATATGTAACACAAAACAAGACAGAATCAGTTTTTTGTTGGAAGTAAAATTCAACATGAAGCGTTTCGACACTAAAACGAATATTAAAGCAACGAAACGATGTTTGTAACTTGTGCAGTTATGTCAGGCTAAATCCGTACAGCTTGTTTTTTAAGGCCTTTAGAATGACGATCATTAGCAATTTCCCAGTATGCCGTCAGTTTATATTACATTATAGCCCAATTTTATTAAATATTTAAATATTATTCAAAATGGTTACCAACATATTGTTAGCTGGGAGTGTTCTTACATATTACATAATTTGAACAGCAATTGAAGACGTCTACGTCTAATAGGCTGTAGTATACAATGATTTACTTAAGTAACGTCCGATGCCTAAGATAAGTAATACTTTTTTCAATTTGAAGAATTGTCTGTGAAAAATAATCGCAATCTAACAAAACAAGGAAGAAAATTTTTAATAAATAATAACTCAGAAAGTACTAAATGGTCAATATTATTGTATAATCGGAATTAAAAACAAAATATTCTCAATTTAATATCACCGTTTCTTATTTTTATGCCAGTCATTTCTAAAATTATTAATAGCGCCTTACTCTCTTAAAAAATCAGAAAATCAGATTCAAAAAGGACTTGAAATTTGTTTTATCGCTGAATAGGTGAATGAACCAATAATAAAAAAACTTCTAGTAATTAAAACAATTAACATCAACAATGATTTAATATTTCCAAAATTTGCTTCAACGACCTCCCCATAGAACGTAAATTAACACAAGCAAGGTTTATGCTTAAGCGGAATTATGTCTTAATTAGTTCGAGGAAGAAGCAATGTGTTCAACGCAGATCAAATGAAAAAAAAACCAGCTACTTTGAGTTGCGCAGATGAAGCGAACTGAAATAATCTCATTGGTATTAATATGGCAAAAGCAATTTTATTTTGAAAAAAAGAAGTTTAAAGCCAAATTTTTTTTAAGTTTGAAAAAATTCAACAGGATTTGTTTAAAAGTTCTAGTTCTGTTGATAATTCATCAACAGATAAAGTATTTTTTAATTCTTTAAGCAAATACATCAATTTACTAAAAAGCTTAGTGATGCAAAACTTTAACCGTTACCCAATGACAATAACCTCTCTGAGTTATTATTTTCTGCCGCCAATAACTTGAGCAACTAATAATAACCGAAATTGGTGGTTATGAAACTTTTTGTTTTATTTAATTTTCGACTAATTACGGTGCATTGTATTTGACATTCTAATTATTAAATCTATTTAGCAATGTCTAGCTAATACTTTCATTCATATTTATTGTTTTCGCACATGTGTCAAAGTGAAAGGTGGCTGAAGAATGACGTTCTACAAACATTTTTTTTTTTTCGTTTTCATTGCAAATTCAATTCTGCCCGGCTAGTAAAAATTTTAAAACTAAGTTGCATAACATTTATGTTATTTTCACCATTGTCGTTTGTTCAGATAGCGGCATTGGCGTATTCCCATTAATAAAATGATTTATGTTTCGTTAAAAATTCGTTAAGAAGTTTTGCGTTAGCCACCCTACCAGTTTTCTAGTTAGATTACAAAGTTTGCGATATTTGCGTGCTTAAGATTCACAGATATTTTACTTTATTTTTGTCAAAGGGATTGTTTCAAGCATGGGTAAAATGAATGCTATAGACACTGACTAGACAAAATATATTTTCATTGAATATAGTTTTTTTTATGCTTATCGTCTTTGCAAAAAAATTTGTTGTGACGGCAACTTGAATGTCTTGGAATGAAATTGTGAAAGTTTAACATCAGAACATTTGCACTTTAGTATTGGAATTTAATCAAAATGAAATGTTTGAATTCAAAAGCCTCGAATTATTAATTTAAGAAAGTGAATAGGTATAATTAACTTTCTAATGTTTTGCGGTTGACCATTAATCATGATTTTTATTTTTTTTTTTTTTTTTATAATTTTAGCATCAACCAATGTAAGGCTGAAATTATTTCTATGCGCCGTTTGAATTCCTCGCTTTTTAATGTATTATAATAATTTTGGGTGTGATTAAGAACGG